>JACCIZ010000411.1:0-55760 GCA_025506415.1 Flaveria robusta | reverse complement strand
AACTAAAACAGTTAACGCATTGATAGCTTTTTGCATTCCGTGACAACCTCCAATGATATGAAGTTTTGATTGTCGAACCATCTAAACACACTCCTAAACGTATCTATTTATGTCTGATTATAATAATCATTAAAATCAGACTTATTAATGAAAAATAGGAAATTGAATCTATTGTTTGAATCAAAACCAAAAACAAACACGAAAGCACATGAATGACTCTTTAAATCAATCAACAAGCACCCAAAACACATCAACAACACTACACAACCAACTTCGAAAACTCTTGGCTACAAAATCCACTTAATCTGCCCAAGTGACAATTGTCACTCAATGGAATCCTTTATTGACCATCAAGAAAACAAAACTAGTTGTAAATGACCAAGAAACTACTCGTATTCATTCAATAAGAAACGCGAATCACTTATAGTGGTGTATTGAAAGTAAGCGTACGTCACAAGAAAACGCAACGTGTGATCGATTAAAAAGAGGTCAATCAACGTAACAAGACCAAGCATATAAGATTTTCTAATATTTCCATCAAAATTGTATAGCTATAAAACTGTGCATCAAAATATTTGCAAAAGCTTAAGTAAATGCATAGTAAGGATGCTAGTTATGCAAAATTATTAAACTACAATACTTAACGCCTTGATAGCTTTTCTTCATTCCATGACAACCGCCAATGATATGAAGTTTTGATTATCAAACCGTCTAAACACCCTACTAAACGAAGCTAATCAAGTCTGGTTATATTGATCATTAAAATCATACTTATTAATCAAAAATAGGAAATTGACTCTATTGTTTAAATGAAAACCAAAAGCAAACACGAAAACACATGGATGACTCTTCAAATCAATCAACAAGCACCCAAAACTCATCAACAACACTACACAACCAACTTCGAACAGTCTTGCCTACAAAATCCACTTAATCTGTCCAAGTGACAATTGTCACTCAATGGAATTCTTTATTGACCATCAAGAAAAGGAAACTAGTTGTAAATGACCAAGAAACTACTCGTATTCATTCAATAAGAAATGTGAATCACTTATAGTGATGTATTGAAAGTAAGCGTACGTCACAAGAAAACGCAATGTGTGTTCGATGAAAAAGAAGTCAATTAACGTAACAAGACCAAGCAAATAAGATTTTCTAGTATTTCAATCAAAATTGTATAGCTATAGAATTGTGCATCAAAACATTTGCAAAAGTTTAAGTAAATACATAGTACGGGAACTAGTTATACAAAATTATAAAACTACAATAGTTAAAGCATTGATAGCTTTTTGCATTCCGTGACAACCTCCAATGATATGAAGTTTTGATTGTCAAACCATGTAAACACACTCCTAAAGGAAACTAATCAAGTCTGATTATAATAATAATTAAAATCATACTTATTAATCAAAAATAGGAAATTAAATCTATTGTTTGAATGAAAACCAAAAGCAAGCACGAGAACACATGAATGACGCTTTAAATCAATCAATATGCACCCAAAACTCATCAACAACTCTACACAACCAACTTCGAACACTCATGCCTACAAAATCCACTTAATATGTCCAAGTGACAATTGTCACTCAATGGAATTCTTTATTGACCATTAAGAAAAGGAAACTAGTTGTAAATGACCAAGAAACTACTCGTATTCATTCAATAAGAAATGTGAATCACTTATAGTGATGTATTGAAGGTAAGCGTACGTCACAGGAAAACACAATGTGTGTTCGATGAAAAAGAAGTCAATTAACGTAACAAGACCAAGCAAATAAGATTTTCTAGTATTTCAATCAAAATTGTATAGCTATAGAATTGTGCATCAAAACATTTGCAAAAGCTTAAGTAAATACATAGTATGGGAACTAGTTATACAAAATTATAAAACTACAATAGTTAACGCATTGATAGCTTTTTGCATTCCGTGACAACCTCCAATGATATGAAGTTTTGATTGTCAAACCATCTAAACACACTCATAAACGAAACTAATCAAGTCTGATTATAATAATAATTAAAATCATACTTATTAATCAAAAATAGAAAATTGAATCTATTGTTTGGATGAAAACCAAAAGCAAACACAAAAACACATGAATGACTCTTTAAATCAATCAACATGCACCCAAAACTCATCAATAACACTACACAACCAACTTCGAACACTCTTGCCTACAAAATCCACTTAATCTGTCCAAGTGACAATTGTCACTCATTGGAATCCTTTATTGACCATCAAAAAAAGGAAACTAGTTGTAAATGACCAAGAAACTACTCGTATTTATTCAATAAGAAACGTTAATCACTTATAGTTGTGGAGTGAAAATAAGCATACGTGACAAGAAAACGCAATGTGTGATCGATTAAAAAGAAGTCAATCATCGTAAAAAGACCAAGCAAATAAGATTTTTCTAATATTTCAATCAAATTCTATAGCGATAGAATTGTACATCAAATTTTTGCAAAAGCTAAGTAAATGCATAGTAAGGGAGCTAGTTATAAAAAATTATAAACTACAATAGTTAACGTATTGATAGCTTTTTGCATTCCGTGACAACCTCCAATGATATGAAACTTTGATTGTCAAACATCTAAACACACTCCTAAACGAATCTAAAAAGTCTGATTATAATAATCATTAAATCATACTTATTAATGAAAAATAGGAAGGAAACTAGTTGTAAATGACCAAAAAACTACTCGTATTTATTCAATAAGAAACGTGAATCACTTATAGTGGTGTAGTAAAACTAAGCGTACGTCATAAGAAAACGCAATGTGTTTTGATTAAAAAGAAGTCAATTAACGTTACAAGACCAAGCAAATAAGATTTTCTAGTATTTCAATCAAAATTGTATAGCTATAGAATTATGCATCACAATATTTGCAAAAGCTTAAGTAAATGCATAGTAAGGGAGGTAGTTATACAAACTTATTAAACTACAATAGTTATCGCATTGATAGGTTTTTGCATTCCATGACAACCTCCAATGATATGATGTTTTGATTATCAAACAATCTAAACACACTCCTAAACGAATCTAATCAAGTCTGATTGTAATAATCATTAAAATCATACTTATTAATCAAAAATAGGAAATTGAATATATTGTTTGAATCAAAACCAAAAGCAAACGTGAAAACACATAAATGACTCTTTAAATCAATCAAAAAGAACCCAAAACTCATCAACAACACTACACAATCAACTTCGAACACTTTTGCCTACAAAATCCACTTAATCTGTCTAAGTGACAATTGTCACTTAACGGAGTTCTTTATTGACCATCAAGAAAAGGAAAGTAGTTGTAAATGACCAAGAAACTACTCGTATTCATTCAATAAGTAACGTGCATCACTTACAATTGCGTAGTGAAAGTAAGCGTACGTCACAAGAAAACGCAATGTGTGATCGATTAAAAAGAAGTCAATCAACGTAACAAGACCAAGCAAATAAGATTTTCTAGTATTTCAATCAAAATTGAATAGGTATAGAATTGTGCATTAAAATATTTGCAAAAGCTTAAGTAAATGCATAGTAAGGTAGCTAGTTATACAAAATTATTAAACTACAATAGTTAACGTATTGATAGCTTTTTGCATTTCGTGACAACCTCCAATGATATGATGTTTTGAATGTCAATCCATCGAAAACACACTCCTAAACGAATCTAATCAAGTCTGATTATAATAATCATTAAAATCATACTTATTAATCAAAAATAGGAAATTGAATCTATTGTTAGAGTGAAAAACAAATGCAAACACAAAAACGCATGAATTACTCTTTAAATCAATCAACAAGCACCCAAAAACTCATCAACAACACTACACTACCAACTTCGAACACTCTTGCCTACAAAATCTACTTAATCTATCCAAGTGACAATTGTCACTCAATGGAATTCTTTATTGGCCATCAAGAAAAGAAAACTAGTTGTAAATAACCAAGAAACTACTCGTATTCATTCAATAAGAAATGTGAATCACTTATAGTGATGTATTGAAAGTAAGCGTACATCACAAGAAAACGCAATGTGTGTTCGATGAAAAAGAAGTCAATTAACGTAAGAAGGCCAAGCAAATAAGATTTTCTAGTATTTCAATCAAAATTGTATAGCTATAGAATTGTGCATAAAAACATTTGCAAAAGCTTAAGTAAATACATAGTATGGGAACTAGTTATACAAAATTATAAAACTACAATAGTTAACGCATTGATAGCTTTTTGCATTCCGTGACAACCTCCAATGATATGAAGTTTTGATTGTCAAACCATCTAAACACACTCCTAAACGAAACTAATAAAGTCTGATTATAATAATAATTAAAATCATACTTATTAATCAAAAATAGGAAATATGAATCTATTGTTTGAATGAAAACCAAAAACAAATACGAAAACACATGAATGACTCTTTAAATCAATCAACATGCACCCAAAACTCATCAACAACACTACACAACCAACTTCGAACACTCTTGCCTATAAAATCCACTTAATCTGTCCAAGTGACAATTATCACTCATTGGAATCCTTTATTGACAATCAGGAAAAGGAAACTAGTTGTAACTGACCAAGAAACTACTCGTATTCGTTCAATAAGAAACGTTAATCACTTATAGTTGTGGAGTGAAAGTAAGCGTACGTGACAAGAAAACGCAATGTGTCATCGACTAAAAAGAAGTCAATCATCGTAAAAAGACCAAGCAAATAAGATTTTCTAATATTTCAATCAAAATTCTATAGCGATAGAATTGTACATCAAAATGTTTGCAAAAGCTAAAGTAAATGCATAGTAAGGGAGCTAGTTATATAAAATTATTAAACTACAATAGTTAACGTATTGATAGCTTTTTGCATTCCGTGACAACCTCCAATGATATGAACCTTTGATTGTCAAACCATCTAAACACACTCCTAAACGAATCTAATAAAGTCTGATTATAATAATCATTAAAATCATACTTATTAATGAAAAATAGGAAAGGAAACTAGTTGTAAATGACCAAAAGCCTACTCGTATTTATTCAATAAGAAACGTGAATCACTTATAGTGGTGTAGTGAAAGTAAGCGTACGTCATAAGAAAACGCGATGTGTGTTTGATTAAAAAGAAGTCAATTAACGTAACAAAACCAAGCAAATAAGTTTTTCTAGTATTTCAATCAAAATTGTATAGCTATAGAATTATGCATCACAATATTTGCAAAAGCTTAAGTAAATGCATAGTAAGGGAGGTGGTTATACAAAATTATTAAACTACAATAGTTAACGCATTGATAGGTTTTTGCATTCCGTGACAACCTCCAATGATATGATGTTTTGATTATCAAACAATCTAAACACACTCCTAAACGAAACTAATCAAGTCTGATTATAATAATAATTAAAATCATACTTATTAATCAAAAATAGGAAATTGAATCTATTGTTTGAATGAAAACCAAAAGCAAACACGAAAACACATGAATGACTCTTTAAATTAATCAACATGCACCCAAAACTCATCAACAATACTACACAACCAACTTCGAACACTCTTGCCTACAAAATCCACTTAATCTGTCCAAGTGACAATTGTCACTCATTGGAATCCTTTATTGACCATCAAGAAAAGGAAACTAGTTGTAAATGACCAAGAAACTACTCGTATTTATTCAATAAGAAACGTTAATCACTTATAGTTGTGGAGTGAAAGTAAGCGTACATGACAAGAAAACGCAATGTGTGATCGATTAAAAAGAAGTCAATCATCGTAAAAAGACCAAGCAAATAAGATTTTCTAATATTTCAATCAAAATTCTATAGCGATAGAATTGTACATCAAAATGTTTGCAAAAGCTAAAGTAAATGCACAGTAATGGAGCTAGTTATACAAAATTATTAAACTACAATTGTTAACGTATTGATAGCTTTTTGCATTCCGTGACAACCTCCAATGATATGAAGCTTTGATTGTCAAACCATCTAAACACACTCCTAAACGTATCTAATAAAGTCTGATCATAATAATCAAACTACTCGTATTTATTCAATAAGAAACGTGAATCACTAATAGTGGTGTAGTGAAACTAAGCGTACGTCATAAGAAAACGCAATGTGTGTTTGATTAAAAAGAAGTCAATTAACGTAACAAGACCAAGCAAATAAGATTTTCTAGTATTTCAATCAAAATTGTATAGCTATAGAATTGTGCATCACAATATTTGCAAAAGCTTAAGTAAATGCACAGTAAGAGAGGTAGTTATACAAAATTATTAAACTACAATTTTTAACGCATTGATAGGTTTTTGCATTCCGTGACAACCTCCAATGATATGATGTTTTGATTATCAAACAATCTAAACACACTCCTAAACGAAACTAATCAAGTCTGATTATAATAATAATTAAAATCATACTTATTAATCAAAAATAGGAAATTGAATCTATTGTTTGAATGAAAACCAAAAGCAAACACGAAAACACATGAATGACTCTTTAAATCAATCAACATGCACCCAAAACTCATCAACAACACTACACAACCAACTTCGAACACTCTTGCCTACAAAATCCACTTAATCTGTCCAAGTGACAATTGTCACTCATTGGAATCCTTTATTGACCATCAAGAAAAGGAAACTAGTTGTAAATGACCAAGAAACTACTCTTATTTATTCAATAAGAAACGTGAATCACTTATAGTGGTGTGGTGAAAGTAAGCGTACGTCACAAGAAAACGCAATGTGTGTTCGATTAAAAATAAGTCAATTAACGTAACAAGACCAAGCAAATAAGATTTTCTAGTATTTCAATCAAAATTGTATAGCTATAGAATTATGCATCAAAGCATTTGCAAAAGCTTATGTAAATACATAGTAAGGGAACTACTTATACAAAATTATAAAACTACAATAGTTTACGCATTGATAGCTTTTTGAATTCCATGACAACCTCCAATGATATGAAGTTTTGATTGTCAAACCATCTAAACACACACCTAAACGAATCTAATCAGGTCTGATTATAATAATCATTAAAATCATACTTATTAATAAAAAATAGGAAATTGAATCTATTGTTTGAATGAAAACTAAAGCAAACATGAAAACACATGAATGACTCTTTAAATCAATCAACAAGCACCCAAAACTCATCAACAACACTACACTACCAACTTCGAACACTCTTGCCTACAAAATCCACTTAATCTATCCAAGTGACAATTGTCACTTATTGGAATCCTTTATTGACCATCAAGAAAAGGAAACTAGTTGTAAATGACCAAGAAACTACTCGTATTCATTCAATAAGAAACGTGAATCACTTACAATTGTGTAGTGAAAGGAAGCGTACGTTACAAGAAAACGCAATGTGTGATCAATTAAAAAGAAGTCAATCAACGTAACAAGACCAAGCAAATAAGATTTTCTAGTATTTCAATCAAAATTGAATAGCTATAGAATTGTGCATTAAAATATTTGCAAAATCTTAAATAAATGCATAGTAAGGTAGCTAGTTATACAAAATTATAAAACTACAATAGTTAACGCATTGATAGCTTTTTGCATTCCATGACAACCTCCAATGATATGAAGTTTTGATTGTCAAACCATCTAAACACACTCCTAAACGAAACTAATCAAGTCTGATTATAATAATAATTAAAATCATACTTATTAATCAAAAATAGGAAATTGAATCTATTGTTTGAATGAAAACCAAAAGCAAACACGAAAACACATGAATGACTCTTTAAATCAATCAACATGCACCCAAAACTCATCAATAACACTACACAACCAACTTCGAACACTCTTGCCTACAAAATCCACTTAATCTGTCCAAGTGACAATTGTCACTCATTGGAATCCTTTATTGACTATCAAGAAAAGGAAACTAGTTGTACATGACCAAGAAACTACTCGTATTTATTCAATAAGAAACGTTAATCACTTATAGTTGTGGAGTGAAAATAAGCGTACGTGACAAGAAAACGCAATGTGTGATCGATTAAAAAGAAGTCAATCATCGTAAAAAGACCAAGCAAATAAGATTTTCTAATATTTCAATCAAAATTCTATAGCGATAGAATTGTACATCAAAATGTTTGCAAAAGCTAAAGTAAATGCATAGTAAGGGAGCTAGTTATAGAAAATTATTAAACTACAATAGTTAACGTATTGATAGCCTATTGCATTCCGTGACAACCTCCAATGATATGATGTTTTGATTATCAAACAATCTAAACACACTCCTAAACAAATCTAATCAAGTCTGATTATAATAATCATTAAAATCATACTAATTAATCAAAAATAGGAAATTGAATATATTGTTTGAATCAAAACCAAAAGCAAACACGAAAACACATAAATAACTCTTTAAATCAATCAAAAAGCACCCAAAACTCATCAACAACACTACACAATCAACTTCGAACACTTTTGATAACAAAATCCACTTAATCTGTCTAAGTGACAATTGTCACTCAATGAAGTCCTTTATTGACCATCAAGAAAAAGAAACTACTTGTAAAGGACGAAGAAACTACTTGTATTTATTCAATAAGAAACGTGAATCACTTATAGTAGTGTAGTGAAAGTAAGCGTACGTCATAAGAAAACGCAATGTGTGTTTGATTAAAAAGAAGTCAATTAACGTAACAAGACCAAGCAAATAAGATTTTCTAGTATTTCAATCAAAATTGTATAGCTATAGAATTATGCATCACAATATTTGCAAAAGCTTAAGTAAATGCATAGTAAGGGAGGTAGTTATACAAAATTATTAAACTACAATAGTTAACGTATTGATAGCTTTTTGCATTCCGTGACAACCTCCAATGATATGATGTTTTGAATGTCAATCCATCTAAACACACTCTTAAACGAATCTAATCAAGTCTGATTATAATAATCATTAAAATCATACTTATTAATCAAAAATAGGAAATTGAATCTATTGTTTGAGTGAAAACCAAATGCAAACACGAAAACACATGAATGACTCTTTAAACCAATCAACAAGCACCTAAAACTCATCAACAACACTACACAATCAACTTTGAACACTCTTGCCTACAAAATCCACTTAATCTGTCGAAGTGACAATTGTCACTCAATGGAATCCTTTATTGACCATCAAGGAAAGGAAACTAGTTGTAAATGACCAAGAAACTACATGTATTTATTCAATAAGAAACGTGAATCACTTATAGTGGTGTGGTGAAAGTAAGCGTACGTCACAAGAAACCGCAATGTGTGTTCGATTAAAAATAAGTCAATTAACGTAACAAGACCAAGCAAATAAGATTTTCTTGTATTTCATTCAAAATTGTATAGCTATAGAATTATGCATCAAAGCATTTGCAAAAGCTTATGAAAATACATAGTAAGGGAATTACTTATACAAAATTATAAAACTACAATAGTTAACGCATTGATAGCTTTTTGCATTCCGTGACAACCTCCAATGATATGAAGTTTTGATTGTCAAACCATCTAAACACACACCTAAACGAATCTAATCAGGTCTGATTATAATAATCATTAAAATCATACTTATTAATTAAAAATAGGAAATTGAATCTATTGTTTGAATGAAAACTAAAGCAAACAAGAAAACACATAAATGACTCTTTAAATCAATCAACAAGCACCCAAAACTCATCAACAACACTACACAATCAACTTCGAACACTCTTGCCTACAAAATCCACTTAATCTGTCCAAGTGACAATTGTCACTCAATGGAATCCTTTATTGACCATCAAGGAAAGGAAACTAGTTGTAAATGACCAAGAAACTACTCGTATTCATTCAATAAGAAACGCGAATCACTTATAGTGGTGTACTGAAAGTAAGCGTACGTCACAAGAAAATGCAACGTGTGATCAATTAAAAAGAAGTCAATCAACGTAACAAGACCAAGCAAATAAGATTTTATAGTATTTCAATCAAAATCGTATAGCTATAGAACTGTGCATCAAAATATTTGCAAAAGCTTAAGTAAATGCATAGTAAGGGAGCTAGTTATACAAAATTATTAAACTACAATAGTTAACGCATTGATAGCTTTTTGCATTCCGTGACAACCTCCAATGATATGAAGTTTTGATTGTCAAACCATCTAAACACACACCTAAATGAATCTAATCAGGTCTGATTATAATAATCATTAAAATCATACTTATTAATCAAAAATAGGAAATTGAATCTATTGTTTGAATGAAAACTAAAAGCAAACATGAAAACACATGAATGACTCTTTAAATCAATCAACAAGCACCCGAAACTCATCAACAACACTACACTACCAACTTTGAACACTCTTGCCTACAAAATCCACTTAATCTATCCAAGTGACAATTGTCACTCATTGGAATCCTTTATTGACCATCAAGAAAAGGAAATGACCAAGAAACTACTCGTATTCATTTAATAAGAAACGTGAATCATTTATAGTTGCGTAGTGAAAGTAAGCGTACGTAACAAGAAAACACAATGTGTGATCGATTAAAAAGAAGTCAATCATTGTAAAAAGACCAAGCAAATAGATTTTCTAATATTTCAATCAAAATTGTATAGCTATAGAATTGTACATCAAAATATTTGCAAAAGCTAAAGTAAATGCATAGTAAGGGAGCTAGTTATAAAAAAATTATTAAACTACAATAGTTAACGCATTAATAGCTTTTTGCATTCCGCGACATCCACCAATGATATGAAGTTTTGATTGTCAAACCATCTAAACACACTCCTGAACAAATCTAATAAAGTTTGATTATAATAATCATTAAAATCATACTTATTAATGAAAAATAGGAAAGGAAATTAGTTGTAAATAACCAAAAAACTACTCGTATTTATTCAATAAGAAACGTGAATCACTTATTGTGGTGTAGTGAAAGTAAGCATACGCCACAAGAAAACACAATGTATGTTCGATTAAAAAGAAGTCAATTAACGTAACAAGACCAAGCAAATAAGATTTTCTAGTATTTCAATCAAAATTGTATAGCTATAGAATTGTGCATCAAAATATTTACAAAAGCTTAAGTAAATGCATAGTAAGGGAGCTCGTCACACAAAATTATTAAACTACAATAGTTAACGCATTGATAGCTTTTTGCATTCCGTGACAACCTCCAATGATAAGATGATTTGATTATCAAACAATCTAAACACACTCCTAAACGAATCTAATCAAGTCTGATTATAATAATTATTAAAATCATACTTATTAATCAAAAATAGGAAATTGAATATATTGTTTGAATCAAAACCAAAAGCAAACACGAAAACACATAAATGACTCTTTAAATCAATCAACAAGCACCCAAAACTCATCAACAACAGTACACAATCTACTTCGAACACTCTTGCCTATAAAATCCACTTAATCTGTCCAAGTGAGAATTGTCACTCAATGGAATCCTTTATTGACCATCAAGAAAAGGAAACTAGTTGTAAATGACCAAGAAACTACTCGTATTCATTCAATAAGAAACGTGAATCACTTACAGTTGTGTAGTGAAAGGAAGCGTACGTCACAAGAAAACACAATGTGTGATCGATTAAAAAGAAGTCAATCAACATAACAAGACCAAGCAAATAAGATTTTCAAGTATTTCAATCAAAATTGAATAGCTATAGAATTGTGCATCAAAATATTTGCAAAAGCTTAAGTAAATGCATAATATGGAGCTAGTTATACAAAATTATTAAACTACAATAGTTAATGCATTGACAGCCTTTTGCATTCCTTGACAACCACCAATGATATGAAGTTTTGATTGTCAAACCATCTAAACACACTTCTAAACGAATCTAATCAAGTCTGATTAGAATAATCATTAAAATCATACTTATTAATCAAAAATAGGAAATTGAATCTATTGTTTGAATCAAAACCAAAAGCAAACACGAAAACACATGAATGACTCTTTAAATCAATCAACAAGCACCCAAAACTCATCACCAACACAACACAACTAATTCGAACACTCTTGCCCACAAAATCCACTTAATCTGTCCAAGTGAAAATTGTCACTCAATGGAATCCTTTATTGACCATCAAGAAAAGGAAACTAGTTGTAAATGTCCAAGAAACTACTCGTATTCATTCAATAAGAAACGTGGATCACTTATAGTTGCGTAGTGAAGGTAAGCGTACGTGACAAGAAAATGCAATGTGTGATCGATTAAAAAGAAGTCAATCAACATAACAAGACCGAGCAAATAAGATTTTCTAGTATTTCAATCAAAATTGTAAAGCTATAGAATTGTGCATCAAAATATTTACAAAAGCTTAAGAAAATGCATAATAAGGAGCTAGTTATACAAAATTATTAAACTACAATAGTTAACGCATTGACAGTCTTCTGCATTTCGTGACAACCACCAATGATAAGAAGTTTTGATTGTCAAACCATCTAAACACACTTCTAAACGAATCTAATCAAGTCTGATTATAATAATCATTAAAATCATACTTATTAATCAAAAACAGGAAATTGAATCTATTGTTTGAATCAAAACCAAAAGCAAACACGAAAACACATGAATAACTCTTTAAATCAATCAATAAGCACCCAAAACTCATCAACAACACAACACAACCAACTTCGAACACTCTTGCCTACAAAATCCACTTAATCTGTCCAAGTGAAAATTATCACTCAATGGAATCCTTTATTGACCATCAAGAAAAGGAAACTAGTTGTAAATGACCAAGAAACTACTCGTATTCATTCAATAAGAAACGTGGATCACTTATAGTTGCGTAGTGAAAGTAAGCGTACGTGATAAGAAAACGCAATGTGTGATCGATTAAAAAGAAGTCAATTAACGTAACAAGACCAAGCAAATAAGATTTTCTAGTATTTTAATCAAAATTATATAGCTATAGAATTGTGCATCAAAATATTTGCAAAAGCTAAAGGAAATGCATAGTAAGGGAGCTAGTTATACAAAATTATTAAAATAAAATAGTTAACGCATTGATAGCTTTTTGCATTCCGTGACAACCTCCAATGATATGAAGTTTTGATTGTCAAACGATCTAAACACACTCTGAAACGAATCTAATAAAGTCTGATTATAATAATCATGAAAATCATACTTATTAATGAAAAATAGGAAATTGAATCTATTATTTGAATCAAAACCAAAGGCAAACAGGAAAACTTATGAATGGCTCTTTAAATCAATCAACAAGCACCCAAAACATATCAACAACACTACACAACCAACTTCAAAAACTCTTGGCTATAAAATCTACTTAATGTGTCCAAGTGACAATTGTCACTCAATTGAATCCTTTATTGACCATCAATAAAAGGAAACTAGTTGTAAATGACTAAGAAACTACTCGTATTCATTCAATAAGAAACGTGAATCACTTATAGTGGTGAAGTGAAAGGAAGCGTACGTCACAAGAAAACATAATGTGTGTTCGATTAAAAAGAAGTCAATTAACGTAACAAGACCAAGCAAATGAGATTTTCTAGTATTTAAATCAGAATTGTATAGCTATAAAATTATGAATCAAAATATTTGCAAAAGCTAAAGCAAATGCATGGTAGGAGAGCTAGTTATACAAAATTATTAAACTACAATAGTTAAGCATTGATAGGTTTTTGCATTCAATGACAACCTCCAATGATATGAAGTTTTGATTGTCAAACCATCTAAACAAACTCCTAAATGAATCTAATCAAGTCTGATTATAATAATCATTAAAATCATACTTATTAATCAAAAATAGGAAATTGAATCTATTGTTTGAATCAAAACCAAAAGCAAACACGAAAACACATGAATGACTCTTTAAATCAATCAACAAGCACCCAAAACACATCAACAACACTACACAACCAACTTCAAAAACTCTTGGCTACAAAATCCACTTAATCTGTCCAAGCGACAATTTTCACTCAATGGAATCCTTTATTGACCATCAAGAAAACGAAACTTGTTGAAAATGACCAACAAAGTACTCGTATTCATTCAATTAGAAACGTGAATCACTTATAGTGGTGTAGTGAAAGTAAGCGTACGTCACAAGAAAACGCAATGTGTGTTCGATTAAAAAGAAGTCAATTAACGTAACAAGACCAAGCAAATAAGATTTTCTAGTATTTCAATCAAAATTGTATAGCTATAGAATTGTGCATCACAATATTTGCAAAAGCTTAAGTAAATGCATAGTAAGGGAGCTAGTTATACAAAATTATCAAACTACAAGTGTTAACGTGTTAATAGCTTTTTGCATTCCGTGACAACCTCCAATGATATGAAGTTTTGATTTTCAAACCATCTAAACACACTCCTAAATGTATCTAATCATCTCTGATTATAATAATCATTAAAATCATACTTATTAATCAAAAATAGGAAATTGAATCTGTTGTTTGAATCAAAACCAAAAGCAAACACATGAATGACTCTTTAAATCAATCAACAAGCACCCAAAACTCATCAACAACACTACACAATCAACTTCGAACACTCTTGCCTACAAAATCCACTTAATCTGTCCAAGTGACAATTGTCACTCAATGGAATCCTTTATTGACCATCAAGAAAAGAAAACTAGTTGTAAATGACCTGGAAATAACTCGTATTCATTCAATAAAAAACGCGAATCACTTATAGTGGTGTACTGAAAGTAAGTGTACGTCACAAGAAAACGCAACGTGTGATCGATTAAAAAGAAGTCAATCAACGTAAATGACCAAGAAAGTGCTCGTATTCATTCAATAAGAAATGTGAATCACCTATAGTGGTGTATTGAAAGTAAGCGTACGTCACAAGAAAACGCAATGTGTGTTCGATTAAAAATAAGTCAATTAACGTAACAAGACCAAGCAAATAAGATTTTCTAGTATTTCAATCAAAATTGTATAGCTATAGAATTGTGCATCAAAACATTTGCAAAAGCTTAAGTAAATACATACTAAGAGAACTAGTTATACAAAATTATAAAACTACAATAGTTAACGCATTGATAGCTTTTTGCATTCTGTGACAACCTCCAATGATATGAAGTTTTGATTGTCAAACAATCTAAACACACACCTAAACGAAACTAATCAAGTCTGATTATAATAATAATTAAAATCATACTTATTAATCAAAAATAGGAAATTGAATCTATTGTTTGAATGAAAACCAAAAGCAAACACGAAAACACATGAATGACTCTTTAAATCAATCAACATGCACCCAAAACTCATCAACAACAATACACAACCAACTTCGAACACTCTTGCCTACAAAATCCACTTAATCTGTCCAAGTGACAATGATAACTCATTGGAATCCTTTATTGACCATCAAGAAAAGGAAACTAGTTGTAAATGACCAAGAAACTACTCGTATTCATTCAATAAGAAACGTTAATCACTTATAGTTGTGGAGTGAAAGTAAGCGTACGTGACAAGAAAACGCAATGTGTGATCGATTAAAAAGAAGTCAATCATCGTAAAAAGACCAAGCAAATAAGATTTTCTAATATTTAATCAAAATTCTATAGCGATAGAATTGTTCATCAAAATGTTTGCAAAAGCTAAAGTAAATGCATAGTAAGGGAGCTAGTTATACAAAATTATTAAACTACAATAGTTAACGCATTGATAGCTTTTTGCATTTCGCGACAACCTCCAATGATATGAAGTTTTGATTGTCAAACCATCTAAACACACTCCTAAACGAATCTAATAAAGTCTGATTATAATAATATTAAAATCATACTTATTAATGAAAAATAGGAAAGGAAACTAGTTGTAAATGACCAAAAAACTACTCGTATTTATTCAATAAGAAACGTGAATCACTTATAGTGGTGTAGTGAAAGTAAGCATACGTCAGAAGAAAACGCAATGTGTGTTCGATTAAAAAGAAGTCAATTAACGTAACAAGACCAAACAAATAAGACTTTCTAGCATTTCAATCAAAATTGTATAGCTATAGAATTGTGCATCAAAATATTTGCAAAAGCTTAAGTAAATACATAGTAAAGGAGCTAGTTATATAAAATTATTAAACTACAATAGTTAACGCATTGATAGTTTTTTGCATTCCGTGACAACCTACAATGATATGAAGTTTTGATTGTCAAGCCATCTAAACACACTCCTAAACGTATATAATCATGTTTGATTATAATAATCATTAATATCATACTTATTAATGAAAAATAGAAAATTGAATCTATTGTTTGAATCAAAACCAAAAGCAAACACGAAAACACATGAATGACTCTTTAAATCAATCAACAAGCACCCAAAACACATCAACAACACTACACAACCAACTTCGAAAACTCTTGGCTACAAAATCCACTTAATCTGTCCAAGCGACAATTGTCACTCAATGGAATCCTTTATTGACCATCAAGAAAACGAAACTTGTTGAAAATGACCAACAAAGTACTCGTATTCATTCAATTAGAAACGTGAATCACTTATAGTGGTGTAGTGAAAGTAAGCGTACGTCACAAGAAAACGCAACGTGTGTTCGATTAAAAAGAAGTCAATTAAGGTAACAAGACCAAGCAAATAAGATTTTCTAGTATTTCAATCAAAATTGTATAGCTATAGAATTGTGCATCACAATATTTGCAAAAGCTTAAGTAAATGCATAGTAAGGGAGCTAGTTATACAAAATTATTAAACTACAATAGTTAATGCATTGATAGCTTTTTGCATTCCGTGACAACTTCCAATGATATGAAGTTTTGATTGTCAAACCATCTAAATACACTCCTAAACGAATCTAATCAAGTCTGATTATAATAATCATTAAAATCATACTTATTAATCAAAAATAGGTAATTGAATCTATTGTTTGAATCAAAACCAAAAGCAAACACGAAAACACATGAATGACTCTTTAAATCAATCAACAAGCACCCAAAACACATCAACAACACTACACAACCAACTTCGAAAACTCTTGGCTACAAAATCCACTTAATCAGTCCAAGTGACAATTGTCACTCAATGGAATCCTTTATTGACCATCAAGAAAACGAAACTAGTTGTAAATGACCAAGAAACTACTCGTATTCATTCAATTAGAAACGTGAATCACTTATAGTGGTGTAGTGAAAGTAAGCGTACGTCACAAGAAAACCCAATGTGTGTTCGATTAAAAAGAAGTCAATTAACGTAACAAGACCAAGCAAATAAGATTTTCTAGTATTTCAATCAAAATTGTATAGCTATAGAATTGTGCATCACAATATTTGCAAAAGCTTAAGTAAATGCATAGTAAGGGAGCTAGTTATACAAAATTATTAAACTACAATAGTTAACGCATTGATAGCTTTTTGCATTCCGTGACAACCTCCAATGATATGAAGTTTTGATTGTCAAACCATCTAAACACACTCCTAAACGTATCTAATCATGTCTGATTATAATAATCATTAAAATCATACTTATTAATCAAAAATAGGAAATTGAATCTATTGTTTGAGTGAAAACCAAATGCAAACTTGAAAACACATGAATGACTCTTTAAATCAATCAACAAGCACCCAAAACTCATCAACAACACTACACAATCAACTTCGAACACTTTTGCCTGCAAAATCCACTTAATCTGTCTAAGTGATAATTGTCACTCAGTGGAATCCTTTATTGACCATCAAAAAAAGGAAACTAGTTGTAAATGACCAAGAAACTACTCGTATTCATTCAATAAGAAACGTGAATCACTTACAATTGCGTAGTGAAAGTAAGCGTACGTCACAAGAAAACGTAATGTGTGATCTATTTAAAAGAAGTCAATCAACGTAACAAGACCAAGCAAATAAGATTTTCTAGTATTTTAATCAAAATTGTATAGCTATAGAATTGTGCATCAAAATATTTGCAAAAGCTTAAGTAAATGCATAGTAAGGTAGCTAGTTATACAAAATTGTTAAACTACAATAGTTAACGCATTGATAGCTTTTTGCATTCCGTGACAACCTCCAATGATATGATGTTTTGAATGTCAAACCATCTAAACACACTCTTAAACGAATCTAATCAAGTCTGATTATAATATTCATTAAAATCATACTTATTAATCAAAAATAGGAAATTGAATCTATTGTTTGAGTGAAAACCAAATGCAAACTTGAAAACACATGAATGACTCTTTAAATCAATCAACAAGCACCCAAAACTCATCAACAACACTACACAACCAACTTCCAACACTCTTGTCTATGAAATCCATTTAATCTGTCCAAGTGACAATTGTCACTTAATGGAATCCTTTATTGACCATCAAGAAAAAGAAAAGTAGTTGTAAATGACCAAAAAACTACTCGTATTCATTCAATAAGAAACGTGAATCACTTATAGTTGCGTAGTGAATGTAAGCGTACGTGACAAGATAACGCAATGTGTGATCGATTTAAAAGAAGTCAATCAACGTAAACAGACTAAGCAAAAATAAGATTTTCTAGTATTTCAATCAAAATTGTATAGCTATAGAATTGTGCATCAAAATATTTGCAAAAGCTTAAGTAAATACATAGTAAGGGAGCTAGTTATACAAAATTATTAAACTACAATAGTTAACGCATTGATAGCTTTTTGCATTCCGTGACAACCTCCAATGATATGAAGTTTTGATTGTCAAACCATCAAAACACACTCCTAAACGAATCTAATCATGTTGGATAGTAATAATCATTAAAATCATACTTATTAATCAAAAATAAAAAATTGAATCTATTGTTTGAATCAAAACCAAAAGCAAACGCGAAAACAAATGAGTGACTCTTTAAATCAATCAACAAGCACCCAAAACTCATCAACAACACAACACAACCAGCTTCGAACACTCTTGCCTACAAAAACCACTTAATCTGTCCAAGTGACAATTGTCACTCAATGGAATCCTTTATTGACCATCAAGGAAATGAAAATAGTTGTAAATGACCAAGTAACTACTCGTATTCATTTAATAAGAAACGTGAATCACTTATAGTGGTGTAGTGAAAGTAAGCGTACGTCACAAGAAAACGCAACGTGTGATCGATTAAAAAGAAGTCAATCAACGTAACAAGGCCAAGCAGATAAGATTTCTCGTATTTCAATCAAAATTGTATAGCTATAGAGTTGTGCATCAAAATATTTGCAAAAGCTTAAGTAAATGTATAGCAAGGGTGCTAGTGATACGAAATTATTAAACTACAATAGTTAACGCATTGATATCTTTTTGCATTCCGTGACAAGCTCCAATGATATGATGTTTTGATTATCAAACAATCTAAACACACTCTTAAACGAATCTAATCAAGTCTGATTATAATAATCATTAAAATCATACTTATTAATCAAAAATAAAAAGTTGAATCTATTGTTTGAATCAAAACCAAAAGCAAACACTAAAACAAATGAATGACTCTTTAAATCAATCAACAAGCACCCAAAACTCATCAACAACACAACACAACCAACTTCAAACACTCTTGCCAACAAAATCTACTTAATCTGTCCAAGTGACAATTGTCACTCAATGTAATCCTTTATTGACCATCAAGAAAAAGGAAACTAGTTGTAAATGACCGAAAAACTACTCGTATTCAATCAATAAGAAATGTGAATTACTTATAGTTGCGTAGTGAAAGTAAGCTACGTGACAAGATAACGCAATGTGTGATCGATTTAAAAGAAGTCAATCAACGTAAAAAGACTAAGCAAATAAGATTTTCTAGTATTTCAATCAAAATTGTATAGCTATACAATTGTGCATCAAAATATTTGTAAAAGCTAAAGTAAATGCATAATAAGGAGCTAGTTATACAAAATTATTAAACTACAATAGTTAACGCATTGACAGCTTTTTGCATTTCGTGACAACCTCCAATGATATGAAGTTTTCATTGTCAAACCATCTAAGCACACTCCTAAACGAATCTAATGGAGTCTGATTATAATAATCATTAAAATAACACTTATTACTGAAAAATAGGAAAGGAAACTTGTTGTAAATGACAAAGAAACTACTCATTTTCATTCAATAAGAAACACGAATCACTTATTGTGGCGTAGTGAAAGTAAGCGTACGTCACAAGAATACGCAATGTGTGATTGATTAAAAAGATGTCAATCAACGTAACAAGACCAAGCAAATAAGATTTTCTAATATTTCAATCAAAATTGTATAGCTATAGAATTGTGCATCAAAATATTTGCAAAAGCTTAAGTAAATGCATAGTAAGGGAGCTAGTTATACAAAATTATTAAACTACAATAGTTAACTCATTGATAGCTTTTTGCATTCCGTGACAACCTCCAATGATATGAAGTTTTGATTGTCAAACCATCAAAACACACTCCTAAACGAATCTAATCATGTTTGATTATAATAATCATTAAAATCATACTTATTAATCAAAAATAAAAAATTGAATCTATTGTTTGAATCAAAACCAAAAGCAAACGCGAAAACAAATGAGTGACTCTTTAAATCAATCAACAAGCACCCAAAACTCATCAACAACACAACACAACCAACTTCGAACACTCTTGCCTACAAAAACCACTTAATCTGTCCAAGTGACAATTGTCACTCAATGGAATCCTTTATTGACCATCAAGGAAATGAAACTAGTTGTAAATGACCAAGAAACTACTCGTATTCATTTAATAAGAAACGTGAATCACTTATAGTGGTGTAGTGAAAGTAAGCGTACGTCACAAGAAAACGCAACGTGTGCTCGATTAAAAAGAAGTCAATCAACGTAACAAGGCCAAGCAGATAAGATTTCTAGTATTTCAATCAAAATTGTATAGCTATAGAATTGTGCATCAAAATATTTGCAAAAGCTTAAGTAAATATATAGTAAGGGTGTAGTGATACAAAATTATTAAACTACAATAGTTAACGCATTGATATCTTTTTGCATTCCGTCACAAGCTCCAATGATATGATGTTTTGATTATCAAACAATCTAAACACACTCTTAAACGAATCTAATCAAATGTGATTATAATAATCATTAAAATCATACTTATTAATCAAATATAAAAAGTTGAATCTATTGTTTGAATCAAAACCAAAAGCAAACACTAAAACAAATGAATGACTCTTTAAATCAATCAACAAGCACCCAAAACTCATCAACAACACAACACAACTAACTTCAAACACTCTTGCCAACAAAATCTACTTAATCTGTCCAAGTGACAATTGTCACTCAATGTAATCCTTTATTGACCATCAAGAAAAAGTAAACTAGTTGTAAATGATCGAAAAACTACTCGTATTCAATCAATAAGAAATGTGAATTACTTATAGTTGCGTAGTGAAAGTAACCGTACGTGACAAGATAACGCAATGTGTGATCGATTTAAAAGAAGTTAATCAACGTAAAAAGACTAAGCAAATAAGATTTTCTAGTATTTCAATCAAAATTGTATAGCTATAGAATTGTGCATCAAAATATTTGTAAAAGCTAAAGTAAATGCATAATAAGGAGCTAGTTATACAAAATTATTAAACTACAATAGTTAACGCATTGACAGCTTTTTGCATTTCGTGACAACCTCCAATGATATGAAGTTTTCATTGTCAAACCATCTAAGCACACTCCTAAACGAATCTAATGGAGTCTGATTATAATAATCATTAAAATCACACTTATTACTGAAAAATAGGAAAGGAAACTAGTTGAAAAATGACAAAGAAACTACTCGTTTTCATTCAATAAGAAACACGAATCACTTATTGTGGCGTAGTGAAAGTAAGCGTACGTCACAAGAATACGCAATGTGTGATTGATTAAAAAGATGTCAATCAACGTAACAAGACCAAGCAAATAAGATTTTCTAGTATTTCAATCAAAATTGTATAGCTATAGAATTATGCATCAAAATATTTGCAAAAGCTTAAGTAAATGCATAGTAAGGGAGCTAGTTATACAAAATTATTAAACTACAATAGTTAACTCATTGATAGCTTTTTGCATTCCGTGACAACCTCCAATGATATGAAGTTTTGATTGTCAAACCATCAAAACACACTCCTAAACGAATCTAATCATGTTTGATTATAATAATCATTAAAATCATACTTATTAATCAAAAATAAAAAATTGAATCTATTGTTTGAATCAAAACCAAAAGCAAACGCGAAAACAAATGAGTGACTCTTTAAATCAATCAACAAGCACCCAAAACTCATCAACAACACAACACAACCAACTTCGAACACTCTTGCCTACAAAAACCACTTAATCTGTCCAAGTGACAATTGTCACTCAATGGAATCCTTTATTGACCATCAAGGAAATGAAACTAGTTGTAAATGACCAAGAAACTACTCGTATTCATTTAATAAGAAACGTGAATCACTTATAGTGGTGTAGTGAAAGTAAGCGTACGTCACAAGAAAACGCAACGTGTGATCGATAAAAAAGAAGTCAATCAACGTAACAAGGCCAAGCAGATAAGATTTCTAGTATTTCAATCAAAATTGTATAGCTATAGAA
Source organism: Flaveria robusta (assembly GCA_025506415.1). NCBI lineage: Eukaryota > Viridiplantae > Streptophyta > Magnoliopsida > Asterales > Asteraceae > Flaveria > Flaveria robusta. The sequence goes on along the minus strand of JACCIZ010000411.1, from coordinate 33,269 downwards.
TTGTGCATCAAAATATTTGCAAAAGCTTAAGTAAATGTATAGTAAGGGTGCTAGTGATACAAAATTATTAAACTACAATAGTTAACGCATTGATATCTTTTTGCATTCCGTGACAAGCTCCAATGATATGATGTTTTGATTATCAAACAATCTAAACACACTCTTAAACGAATCTAATCAAATGTGATTATAATAATCATTAAAATCATACTTATTAATCAAAATAGGAAATTGAATCTATTGTTTGAATGAAAGCCAAAAGCAAACATGAAAACACATGAATGACTCTTTAAATCAATCAACAAGCACCCAACACTCATCAACAACACTACACAACCAACTTCGAGCACTCTTGCCTATAAAATCCACTTAATCTGTCCAAGTGACAATTGTCACTCAATGGAATCCTTTATTAACCATCAAGAAAAGGAAACTAGTTGTAAATGACAAAGAAACTACTCGTATTCAATCAATAAGAAACGCGAATCACTTATTGTGGCGTAGTGAAAGTAAGCGTACGTCACAAGAATACGCAATGTGTGATTGATTAAAAAGATGTCAATCAACGTAACAAGACCAAGCAAATAAGATTTTCTAGTATTTCAATCAAAATTGTATAGCTATAGAATTATGCATCAAAATATTTGCAAAAGCTTAAGTAAATGCATAGTAAGGGAGCTAGTCATACAAAATTATTAAACTACAAAAGTTAACGCATTGATAGCTTTTTGCATTCCGTGACAACCTCCAATGATATGATGTTTTGATTGTCAAACCATCAAAACACACTCCTAAACGAATCTAATCATGTTTGATTATAATAATCATTAAAATCATACTTATTAATCAAAAATAAAAAATTGAATCTATTGTTTGAATCAAAACCAAAAGCAAACGCGAAAACAAATGAGTGACTCTTTAAATCAATCAACAAGCACCCAAAACTCATCAACAACACAACACAACCAACTTCGAACACTCTTGCCTACAAAAACCACTTAATCTGTCCAAGTGACAATTGTCACTCAATGGAATCCTTTATTGACCATCAAGGAAATGAAACTAGTTGTAAATGGCCAAGAAACTACTCGTATTCATTTAATAAGAAACGTGAATCACGTATAGTGGTGTAGTGAAAGTAAGCGTACGTCACAAGAAAACTCAACGTGTGATCTATTAAAAAGAAGTCAATCAACGTAACAAGGCCAAGCAGACAAGATTTCTAGTATTTCAATCAAAATTGTATAGCTATAGAATTGTGCATCAAAATATTTGCAAACGCTTAAGTAAATGTATAGTAAGGGTGCTAGTGATACAAAATTATTAAACTACAATAGTTAACGCATTGATATCTTTTTACATTCCGTGACAAGCTCCAATGATATGATGTTTTGATTATCAAACAATCTAAACACACTCTTAAACGAATCTAATCAAATGTGATTATAATAATCATTAAAATCATACTTATTAATCAAAATAGGAAATTGAATCTATTGTTTGAATGAAAGCCAAAAGCAAACATGAAAACACATGAATGACTCTTTAAATCAATCAACAAGCACCCAAAACTCATCAACAACACTACACAACCAACTTCGAGCACTCTTGCCTATAAAATCCACTTAATCTATCCAAGTGACAATTGTCACTCAATGGAATCCTTTATTGACCATCAAGAAAAGGAAACTAGTTGTAAATGACAAAGAAACTATTCGTATTCAATCAATAAGAAACGCGACTCACTTATTGTGGCGTAGTGAAAGTAAGCGTACGTCACAAGAATACGCAATGTGTGATTGATTAAAAAGATGTCAATCAACGTAACAAGACCAAGCAAATAAGATTTTCTAGTATTTCAATCAAAATTGTATAGCTATAGAATTGTGCATCAAAATATTTGCAAAAGCTTAAGTTAATGCATAGTAAGGGAGCTAGTTATACAAAATTATTAAACTACAATAGGTAACGCATTGATAGCTTTTTGCATTCCGTGACAACCTCCAATGACATGAAGTTTTGATTGTCAAACCATCAAAACACACTCCTAAACGAATCTAATCATGTTTGATTATAATAACCATTAAAATCATACTTATTAATCAAAAATAAAAAATTGAATCTATTGTTTGAATCAAAACCAAAAGCAAACGCGAAAACAAATGAGTGACTCTTTAAATCAATCAACAAGCACCCAAAACTCATCAACAACACAACACAACCAACTTCGAACACTCTTGCCTACAAAAACCACTTAATCTGTCCAAGTGACAATTGTCACTCAATGGAATCCTTTATTGACCATCAAGGAAATAAAACTAGTTGTAAATGACCAAGAAACTACTCGTATTCATTTAATAAGAAACGTGAATCACTTATAGTGGTGTAGTGAAAGTAAGCGTACGTCACAAGAAAACGCAACGTGTGATCGATAAAAAGAAGTCAATCAACGTAACAAGGCCAAGCAGATAAGATTTCTAGTATTTCAATCAAAATTGTATAGCTATAGAATTGTGCATCAAAATATTTGCAAAAGCTTAAGTAAATGTATAGTAAGGGTGCTAGTGATACAAAATTATTAAACTACAATAGTTAACGCATTGATATCTTTTTGCATTCCGTGACAAGCTCCAATGATATGATGTTTTGATTATCAAACAATCTAAACACACTCTTAAACGAATCTAATCAAATGTGATTATAATAATCATTAAAATCATACTTATTAATCAAAATAGGAAATTGAATCTATTGTTTGAATGAAAGCCAAAAGAAAACATGAAAACACATGAATAACTCTTTAAATCAATCAACAAGCACCCAAAACTCATCAACAACACTACACAACCAACTTCGAGCACTCTTGCCTATAAAATCCACTTAATCTGTCCAAGTGACAATTGTCACTCAATGGAATCCTTTATTAACCATCAAGAAAAGGAAACTAGTTGTAAATGACAAAGAAACTACTCGTATTCAATCAATAAGAAACGCGAATCACTTATTGTGGCGTAGTGAAAGTAAGCGTACGTCACAAGAATACGCAATGTGTGATTGATTAAAAAGATGTCAATCAACGTAACAAGACCAAGCAAATAAGATTTTCTAGTATTTCAATCAAAATTGTATAGCTATAGAATTGTGCATCAAAATATTTGCAAAAGCTTAAGTAAATGCATAGTAAGGGAGCTAGTCGTACAAAATTATTAAACTACAAAAGTTAACGCATTGATAGCTTTTTGCATTCCGTGACAACCTCCAATGATATGATGTTTTGATTGTCAAACCATCAAAACACACTCCTAAACGAATCTAATCATGTTTGATTATAATAATCACTAAAATCATACTTATTAATCAAAATAAAAAATTGAATCTATTGTTTGAATCAAAACCAAAAGCAAACGCGAAAACAAATGAGTGACTCTTTAAATCAATCAACAAGCACCCAAAACTCATCAACAACACTACACAACCAACTTCGAGCACTCTTGCCTATAAAATCCACTTAATCTGTCCAAGTGACAATTGTCACTCAATGGAATCCTTTATTAACCATCAAGAAAAGGAAACTAGTTGTAAATGACAAAGAAACTACTCGTATTCAATCAATAAGAAACGCGAATCACTTATTGTGGCGTAGTGAAAGTAAGCGTACGTCACAAGAATACGCAATGTGTGATTGATTAAAAAGATGTCAATCAACGTAACAAGACCAAGCAAATAAGATTTTCTAGTATTTCAATCAAAATTGTATAGCTATAGAATTGTGCATCAAAATATTTGCAAAAGCTTAAGTAAATGCATAGTAAGGGAGCTAGTCGTACAAAATTATTAAACTACAAAAGTTAACGCATTGATAGCTTTTTGCATTCCGTGACAACCTCCAATGATATGATGTTTTGATTGTCAAACCATCAAAACACACTCCTAAACGAATCTAATCATGTTTGATTATAATAATCACTAAAATCATACTTATTAATCAAAAATAAAAAATTGAATCTATTGTTTGAATCAAAACCAAAAGCAAACGCGAAAACAAATGAGTGACTCTTTAAATCAATCAACAAGCACCCAAAACTCATCAACAACACAACACAACCAACTTCGAACACTCTTGCCTACAAAAACCACTTAATCTGTCCAAGTGACAATTGTCACTCAATGGAATCCTTTATTGACCATCAAGGAAAAAACTAGTTGTAAATGACCAAGAAACTACTCGTATTCATTTAATAAGAAACGTGAATCACTTATAGTGGTGTAGTGAAAGTAAGCGTACGTCACAAGAAAACGCAACGTGTGATCGATAAAAAAGAAGTCAATCAACGTAACAAGGCCAAGCAGATAAGATTTCTAGTATTTCAATCAAAATTGTATAGCTATAGAATTGTGCATCAAAATATTTGCAAAAGCTTAAGTAAATGTATAGTAAGGGTGCTAGTGATACAAAATTATTAAACTACAATAGTTAACGCATTGATATCTTTTTGCATTCCGTGACAAGCTCCAATGATATGATGTTTTGATTATCAAACAATCTAAACACACTCTTAAACGAATCTAATCAAATGTGATTATAATAATCATTAAAATCATACTTATTAATCAAAATAGGAAATTGAATCTATTGTTTGAATGAAAGCCAAAAGAAAACATGAAAACACATGAATAACTCTTTAAATCAATCAACAAGCACCCAAAACTCATCAACAACACTACACAACCAACTTCGAGCACTCTTGCCTATAAAATCCACTTAATCTGTCCAAGTGACAATTGTCACTCAATGGAATCCTTTATTAACCATCAAGAAAAGGAAACTAGTTGTAAATGACAAAGAAACTACTCGTATTCAATCAATAAGAAACGCGAATCACTTATTGTGGCGTAGTGAAAGTAAGCGTACGTCACAAGAATACGCAATGTGTGATTGATTAAAAAGATGTCAATCAACGTAACAAGACCAAGCAAATAAGATTTTCTAGTATTTCAATCAAAATTGTATAGCTATAGAATTGTGCATCAAAATATTTGCAAAAGCTTAAGTAAATGCATAGTAAGGGAGCTAGTCGTACAAAATTATTAAACTACAAAAGTTAACGCATTGATAGCTTTTTGCATTCCGTGACAACCTCCAATGATATGATGTTTTGATTGTCAAACCATCAAAACACACTCCTAAACGAATCTAATCATGTTTGATTATAATAATCACTAAAATCATACTTATTAATCAAAAATAAAAAATTGAATCTATTGTTTGAATCAAAACCAAAAGCAAACGCGAAAACAAATGAGTGACTCTTTAAATCAATCAACAAGCACCCAAAACTCATCAACAACACTACACAACCAACTTCGAGCACTCTTGCCTATAAAATCCACTTAATCTGTCCAAGTGACAATTGTCACTCAATGGAATCCTTTATTAACCATCAAGAAAAGGAAACTAGTTGTAAATGACAAAGAAACTACTCGTATTCAATCAATAAGAAACGCGAATCACTTATTGTGGCGTAGTGAAAGTAAGCGTACGTCACAAGAATACGCAATGTGTGATTGATTAAAAAGATGTCAATCAACGTAACAAGACCAAGCAAATAAGATTTTCTAGTATTTCAATCAAAATTGTATAGCTATAGAATTGTGCATCAAAATATTTGCAAAAGCTTAAGTAAATGCATAGTAAGGGAGCTAGTCGTACAAAATTATTAAACTACAAAAGTTAACGCATTGATAGCTTTTTGCATTCCGTGACAACCTCCAATGATATGATGTTTTGATTGTCAAACCATCAAAACACACTCCTAAACGAATCTAATCATGTTTGATTATAATAATCACTAAAATCATACTTATTAATCAAAAATAAAAAATTGAATCTATTGTTTGAATCAAAACCAAAAGCAAACGCGAAAACAAATGAGTGACTCTTTAAATCAATCAACAAGCACCCAAAACTCATCAACAACACAACACAACCAACTTCGAACACTCTTGCCTACAAAAACCACTTAATCTGTCCAAGTGACAATTGTCACTCAATGGAATCCTTTATTGACCATCAAGGAAATAAAACTAGTTGTAAATGACCAAGAAACTACTCGTATTCATTTAATAAGAAACGTGAATCACTTATAGTGGTGTAGTGAAAGTAAGCGTACGTCACAAGAAAACGCAACGTGTGATCGATAAAAAAGAAGTCAATCAACGTAACAAGGCCAAGCAGATAAGATTTCTAGTATTTCAATCAAAATTGTATAGCTATAGAATTGTGCATCAAAATATTTGCAAAAGCTTAAGTAAATGTATAGTAAGGGTGCTAGTGATACAAAATTATTAAACTACAATAGTTAACGCATTGATATCTTTTTGCATTCCGTGACAAGCTCCAATGATATGATGTTTTGATTATCAAACAATCTAAACACACTCTTAAACGAATCTAATCAAATGTGATTATAATAATCATTAAAATCATACTTATTAATCAAAATAGGAAATTGAATCTATTGTTTGAATGAAAGCCAAAAGAAAACATGAAAACACATGAATAACTCTTTAAATCAATCAACAAGCACCCAAAACTCATCAACAACACTACACAACCAACTTCGAGCACTCTTGCCTATAAATCCACTTAATCTGTCCAAGTGACAATTGTCACTCAATGGAATCCTTTATTAACCATCAAGAAAAGGAAACTAGTTGTAAATGACAAAGAAACTACTCGTATTCAATCAATAAGAAACGCGAATCACTTATTGTGGCGTAGTGAAAGTAAGCGTACGTCACAAGAATACGCAATGTGTGATTGATTAAAAAGATGTCAATCAACGTAACAAGACCAAGCAAATAAGATTTTCTAGTATTTCAATCAAAATTGTATAGCTATAGAATTGTGCATCAAAATATTTGCAAAAGCTTAAGTAAATGCATAGTAAGGGAGCTAGTCGTACAAAATTATTAAACTACAAAAGTTAACGCATTGATAGCTTTTTGCATTCCGTGACAACCTCCAATGATATGATGTTTTGATTGTCAAACCATCAAAACACACTCCTAAACGAATCTAATCATGTTGATTATAATAATCACTAAAATCATACTTATTAATCAAAAATAAAAAATTGAATCTATTGTTTGAATCAAAACCAAAAGCAAACGCGAAAACAAATGAGTGACTCTTTAAATCAATCAACAAGCACCCAAAACTCATCAACAACACAACACAACCAACTTCGAACACTCTTGCCTACAAAAACCACTTAATCTGTCCAAGTGACAATTGTCACTCAATGGAATCCTTTATTGACCATCAAGGAAATGAAACTAGTTGTAAATGGCCAAGAAACTACTCGTATTCATTTAATAAGAAACGTGAATCACTTATAGTGGTGTAGTGAAAGTAAGCGTACGTCACAAGAAAACGCAACGTGTGATCGATTAAAAAGAAGTCAATCAACGTAACAAGGCCAAGCAGACAAGATTTCTAGTATTTCAATCAAAATTGTATAGCTATAGAATTATGCATCAAAATATTTGCAAACGCTTAAGTAAATGTATAGTAAGGGTGCTAGTGATACAAAATTATTAAACTACAATAGTTAACGCATTGATATCTTTTTACATTCCGTGACAAGCTCCAATGATATGATGTTTTGATTATCAAACAATCTAAACACACTCTTAAACGAATCTAATCAAATGTGATTATAATAATCATTAAAATCATACTTATTAATCAAAATAGGAAATTGAATCTATTGTTTGAATGAAAGCCAAAAGCAAACATGAAAACACATGAATGACTCTTTAAATCAATCAACAAGCACCCAAAACTCATCAACAACACTACACAACCAACTTCGAGCACTCTTGCCTATAAAATCCACTTAATCTGTCCAAGTGACAATTGTCACTCAATGGAATCCTTTATTGACCATCAAGAAAAGGAAACTAGTTGTAAATGACAAAGAAACTATTCGTATTCAATCAATAAGAAACGCGAATCACTTATTGTGGCGTAGTGAAAGTAAGCGTACGTCACAAGAATACGCAATGTGTGATTGATTAAAAAGATGTCAATCAACGTAACAAGACCAAGCAAATAAGATTTTCTAGTATTTCAATCAAAATTGTATAGCTATAGAATTGTGCATCAAAATATTTGCAAAAGCTTAAGTTAATGCATAGTAAGGGAGCTAGTTATACAAAATTATTAAACTACAATAGGTAACGCATTGATAGCTTTTTGCATTCCGTGACAACCTCCAATGACATGAAGTTTTGATTGTCAAACCATCAAAACACACTCCTAAACGAATCTAATCATGTTTGATTATAATAACCATTAAAATCATACTTATTAATCAAAAATAAAAAATTGAATCTATTGTTTGAATCAAAACCAAAAGCAAACGCGAAAACAATGAGTGACTCTTTAAATCAATCAACAAGCACCCAAAACTCATCAACAACACAACACAACCAACTTCGAACACTCTTGCCTACAAAAACCACTTAATCTGTCCAAGTGACAATTGTCACTCAATGGAATCCTTTATTGACCATCAAGGAAATAAAACTAGTTGTAAATGACCAAGAAACTACTCGTATTCATTTAATAAGAAACGTGAATCACTTATAGTGGTGTAGTGAAAGTAAGCGTACGTCACAAGAAAACGCAACGTGTGATCGATTAAAAAGAAGTCAATCAACGTAACAAGGCCAAGCAGATAAGATTTCTAGTATTTCAATCAAAATTGTATAGCTACAGAATTGTGCATCAAAATATTTGCAAAAGCTTAAGTAAATGTATAGTAAGGGTGCTAGTGATACGAAATTTTTAAACTACAATAGTTAACGCATTGATATCTTTTTGCATTCCGTGACAAGCTCCAATGATATGATGTTTTGATTATCAAACAATCTAAACACACTTTTAAACGAATCTAATCATGTTTGATTATAATAACCATCAAAATCATACTTATTAATCAAAAATAAAAAATTGAATCTATTGTTTGAATCAAAACCAAAAGCAAACACTAAAACAAATGAATGACTCTTTAAATCAATCAACAAGCACCCAAAACTCATCAACAACACAACACAACCAACTTCAAACACTCTTGCCAACAAAATCTACTTAATCTGTCCAAGTGACAATTGTCACTCAATGTAATCCTTTATTGACCATCAAGAAAAAGGAAACTAGTTGTAAATGACCAAAAAACTACTCGTATTCAATCAATAAGAAATGTGAATTACTTATAGTTGCGTAGTGAAAGTAAGCGTACGTGACAAGATAACGCAATGTGTGATCGATTTAAAAGAAGTCAATCAACGTAAAAAGACTAAGCAAATAAGATTTTCTAGTATTTCAATCAAAATTGTATAGCTATAGAATTGTGCATCAAAATATTTGCAAAAGCTAAAGTAAATGAATAATAAGGAGCTAGTTATACAAAATTATTAAACTACAATAGTTAACGCATTGACAGCTTTTTGCATTCCGTGACAACCTCCAATGATATGAAGTTTTCATTGTCAAACCATCTAAGCACACTCCTAAACGAATCTAATGAAGTCTGATTATAATAATCATTAAAATCATACTTATTAATGAAAAATAGGAAAGGAAACTAGTTTTAAATGACAAAGAAACTACTCGTTTTCATTCAATAAGAAACGCGAATCACTTATTGTGGCGTAGTGAAAGTAAGCGTACGTCACAAGAATACGCAATGTGTGATTGATTAAAAAGATGTCAATCAACGTAACAAGACCAAGCAAATAAGATTTTCTAGTATTTCAATCAAAATTGTATAGCTATAGAATTGTGCATCAAAATATTTGCAAAAGCTTAAGTAAATGCATAGTAAGGGAGCTAGTTATACAAAATTATTAAACTACAATAGTTAACGCATTGATAGCTTTTTGCATTCCGTGACAACCTCCAATGATATGAAGTTTCGATTGTCAAACCATAAAAACACACTCCTAAACGAATCTAATCATGTTTGATTGTAATAATCATTAAAATCATACTTATTAATCAAAAATAAAAAATTGAATCTATTGTTTGAATCAAAACCAAAAGCAAACGCGAAAACAAATGAATGACTCTTTAAATCAATCAACAAGCACCCAAAACTCATCAACAACACAACACAACCCAACCAACTTCGAACACTCTTGCCTACAAAAACCACTTAATCTGTCCAAGTGACAATTGTCACTCAATGGAATCCTTTATTGACTATCAAGGAAATGAAACTAGTTGTAAATAACCAAGAAACTACTCGTATTCATTTAATAAGAAACGTGAATCACTTATAGTGGTGTAGTGAAAGTAAGCGTACGTCACAAGAAAACGCAACGTGTGATCGATTAAAAAGAAGTCAATCAACGTAACAAGGCCAAGCAGATAAGATTTCTAGTATTTCAATCAAAATTGTATAGCTATAGAATTGTGCATCAAAATATTTGCAAAAGCTTAAGTAAATGTATAGTAAGGGTGCTAGTGATACAAAATTATTAAACTACAATAGTTAACGCATTGATATCTTTTTGCATTCCATGACAAGCTCCAATGATATGATGTTTTGATTATCAAACAATCTAAACACACTCTGAAACGAATCTAATCAAATGTGATTATAATAATCATTAAAATCATACTTATTAATCAAAATAGGAAATTAAATCTATTGTTTGAATGAAAGCCAAAAGCAAACATGAAAACACATGAATGACTCTTTAAATCAATCAACAAGCACCCAAAACTCATCAACAACACTACACAACCAACTTCGAGCACTCTTGCCTATAAAATCCACTTAATCTGTCCAAGTGACAATTGTCACTCAATGGAATCCTTTATTGACCATCAAGAAAAGGAAACTAGTTGTAAATGACAAAGAAACTACTCGTATCCAATCAATAAGAAACTCGAATCACTTATTGTGGGATAGTGAAAGTAAGCGTACGTCACAAGAAAACGCAACGTGTGATCGATTAAAAAGAAGTCAATCAACGCAACAAGGCCAAGCAGATAAGATTTCTAGTATTTCAATCAAAATTGTATAGCTATAGAATTGTGCATCAAAATATTTGCAAAAGCTTAAGTAAATGTATAGTAAGGGTGCTAGTGATACAAAATTATTAAACTACAATAGTTAACGCATTGATATCTTTTTGCATTCCGTGACAAGCTCCAATGATATGATGTTTTGATTATCAAACAATCTAAACACACTCTTAAACGAATCTAATCAAGTCTGATTGTAATAATCATTAAAATCATACTTATTCATCAAAAATAAAAAATTGAATCTATTGTTTGAATCAAAACCAAAAGCAAACACTAAAACAAATGAATGACTCTTTAAATCAATCAACAAGCACCCAAAACTCATCAACAACACTACACAACCAACTTCGAGCACTCTTGCCTATAAAATCCACTTAATCTGTCCAAGTGACAATTGTCACTCAATGGAGTCCTTTATTGACCATCAAGAAAAGGAAACTAGTTGTAAATGACAAAGAAACTACTCGTATTCAATCAATAAGAAACGCGAATCACTTATTGTGGCGTAGTGAAAGTAAGCGTACGTCACAAGAATACACAATGTGTGATTGATTAAAAAGATGTCAATCAACGTAACAAGACCAAGCAAATAAGATTTTCTAGTATTTCAATCAAAATTGTATAGCTATAGAATTGTGCATCAAAATATTTGCAAAAGCTTAAGTAAATGCATAGTAAGGGAGCTAGTTATACAAAATTATTAAACTACAATAGTTAACGCATTGATAGCTTTTTGCATTCCGTGACAACCTCCAATGATATGAAGTTTTGATTGTCAAACCATCAAAACACACTCCTAAACGAATCTAATCATGTTTGATTATAATAATCATTAAAATCATACTTATTAATCAAAAATAAAAAATTGAATCTATTGTTTGAATCAAAACGAAATGCAAACGCGAAAACAAATGAGTGACTCTTTAAATCAATCAACAAGCACCCAAAACTCATCAACAACACAACACAACCAACCTCGAACACTCTTGCCTACAAAAACCACTTAATCTATCCAAGTGACAATTGTCACTCAATGGAATCCTTTATTGACCATCAAGGAAATGAAACTACTTGTAAATGACCAAGAAACTACTCGTATTCATTTAATAAGAAACGTGAATCACTTATAGTGGTGTAGTGAAAGTAAGCGTACGTCACAAGAAAACGCAACGTGTGATCGATTAAAAAGAAGTCAATCAACGTAACAAGGCCAAGCAGATAAGATTTCTAGTATTTCAATCAAAATTGTATAGCTATAGAATTGTGCATCAAAATATTTGCAAAAGCTTAAGTAAATGTATAGTAAGGGTGCTAGGGATACAAAATTATTAAACTACAATAGTTAACGCATTGATATCTTTTTGCATTCCGTGACAAGCTCCAATGATATGATGTTTTGATTATCAAACAATCTAAACACACTCTTAAACGAATCTAATCAAGTGTGATTATAATAATCATTAAAATCATACTTATTAATCAAAATAGGAAATTGAATCTATTGTTTGAATGAAGCCAAAAGCAAACATGAAAACACATGAATGACTCTTTAAATCGATCAACAAGCACCCAAAACTCATCAACAACACTACACAACCAACTTCGAGCACTCTTGCCTACAAAATCCACTTAATCTGTCCAAGTGACAATTGTCACTCAATAGAATCCTTTATTGACCATCAAGAAAAGGAAACTAGTTGTAAATGACAAAGAAACTACTCATATTCATTCAATAAGAAACGTGAATCACTTATTGTGGCGTAGTGAAAGTAAGCGTACGTCACAAGAATACGCAATGTGTGATTGATTAAAAAGATGTCAATCAAAGTAACAAGACCAAGCAAATAAGATTTTCTAGTATTTCAATCAAAATTATATAGCTATAGAATTGTGCATCAAAATATTTGCAAAAGCTTAAGTTAATGCATAGTAAGGGAGCTAGTTATACAAAATTATTAAACTACAATAGTTAACGCATTGATAGCTTCATGCATTCCTTGACAACCTCCAATGATATGAAGTTTTGATTGCAAACCATCAAAAAACACTCCTAAACGAATCTAATCATGTTTGATTATAATAACCATCAAAATCATACTTATTAATCAAAAATAAAAAATTGAATCTATTGTTTGAATCAAAACCAAAAGCAAACGCGAAAACAAATGAATGACTCTTTAAATCAATCAACAAGCACCCAAAACTCATCAACAACACAACACAACCAACTTCGAACACTCTTGCCTACAAAAACCACTTAATCTGTCCAAGTGACAATTGTCACTCAATGGAATCCTTTATTGACCATCAAGGAAATGAAACTAGTTGTAAATGACCAAGAAACTACTCGTATTCATTTAATAAGAAACGTGAATAACTTATAGTGGTGTAGTGAAAGTAAGCGTACGTCACAAGAAAACGCAACGTGTGATCGATTAAAACGAAGTCAATCAACGTAACAAGGCCAAGCAGATAAGATTTCTAGTATTTCAATCAAAATTGTATAGCTATAGAATTGTGCATCAAAATATTTGCAAAAGCTTAAGTAAATGTATAGTATGGGTGCTTGTGATACGAAATTATTAAACTACAACAGTTAACGCATTGATATTTTTTTTCATTCCGTGAAAAGCTCCAATGATATGATGTTTTGATTATCAAACAATCTAAACACACTCTTAAACGAATCTAATCAAGTCTGATTATAATAATCATTAAAATCATACTTATTAATCAAAAATAAAAAATTGAATCTATTGTTTGAATCAAAACCAAAAGCAAACACTAAAACAAATGAATGACTCTTTAAATCAATCAACAAGCACCCAAAACTCATCAACAACACAACACAACCAACTTCGAACACTCTTGCCTACAAAATCTACTTAATCTGTCCAAGTGACAATTGTCACTCAATGTAATCCTTTATTGACCATCAAGAAAAAGGAAACTAGTTGTAAATGACCAAAAAACTACTCGTTTTCAATCAATAAGAAATGTGAATTACTTATAGTTGCATAGTGAAAGTAAGCGTACGTGACAAGATAATGCAATGTGTGATCGATTTAAAAGAAGGCAATCAACGTAAAAAGACTAAGCAAATAAGATTTTCTAGTATTTCAATCAAAATTGTATAGCTATAGAATTGTGCATCAAAATATTTGCAAAAGCTTAAGTAAATGCATAGTAAGGGAGCTAGTAATACAAAATTATTAAACTACAATAGTTAACGCATTGATAGCTTTTTGCATTCCGTGACAACCTCCAATGATATGAAGTTTTGATTGTCAAACCATCAAAACACACTCCTAAACGAATCTAATCATGTTTGATTAAAATAATCATTAAAATCATACTTATTAATCAAAAATAAAAAATTGAATCTATTGTTTGAATCAAAACCAAAAGCAAACACTAAAACAAATGAATGACTCTTTAAATCAATCAACAAGCACCCAAAACTCATTAACAACACAACACAACCAACTTCGAACACTCTTGCCCACAAAAACCACTTAATCTGTCCAAGTGACAATTGTCACTCAATGGAATCCTTTATTGACCATCAAGACAAGGAAACTAGTTGTAAATGACCAAGAAACTACTCGTATTCACTCAATAAGAAACGAGAATCACTTATAGAGGTGTAGTGAAAGTAAGCGTACGTCACAAGAAAACGCAATGTGTGTTCGATTAAAAAGAAGTCAATTAACGTAACAAGACCATGCAAATAAGATTTTCCAGTATTTCAATCAAAATTGTATAGCTATAGAATTGTGCATCAAAATATTTACAAAAACTTAAGTAAATGCATAGTAAGGGAGCTAGTTATACAAAATTATTAAACTACAATAGTTAACGCATTGATAGCTTTTTGCATTCTGTGACAAACTCCAATGATATGATGTTTTTATTATCAAACAATCTAAACACACTACTAAACGAATCTAATCAAGTCTGATTATAATAATCATTAAAATCATACTTATTAATCAAAAATAGGAAATTGAATCTATTGTTTGAATGAAAGCCAAAAGCAAACACGAAAACACATGAATGACTCTTTAAATCAATCAACAAGCACCCAAAACTCATCAACAACACTACACAACCAACTTCGAACACTCTTGCCTACAAAATCCACTTAATTTGTCCAAGTGACAATTGTCACTCAATGGAATCCTTTATTGACCATCAAGAAAAAGAAACTAGTTGTAAATGACAAAGAAACTACTCGTATTCAATCAATAAGAAACTCGAATCACTTATTGTGACGTAGTGAAAGTAAGCGTACGTCACAAGAATACGCAATGTGTGATTGATTAAAAAGAAGTCAATCAACGTAACAAGACCAAGCAAATAAGATTTTCTAGTATTTCAATCAAAATTGTATAGCTATAGAATTGTGCATCAAAATATTTGCAAAATATTAAGTAAATGCATAGTAAGGGAGCTAGTTATACAAAATTATTAAACTACAATAGTTAACGCATTGATAGCTTTTTGCATTCCGTGACAACCTCCAATGATATGAAGTTTTGATTGTCAAACCATCTAAACACACCCTTAAACGAATCTAATCATGTTTGATTATAATAATCATTAAAATCAAACTTATTAATCAAAAATAAAAAATTGAATCTATTGTTTGAGTCAAAACCAAAAGCAAACATGAAAACAAATGAATGACTCTTTAAATCAATCAACAAGCACCCAAAACTCATCAACAACACAACACAACCAACTTCGAACACTCTTGCCTACAAAAACCACTTAATCTGTCCTAGTGACAATTGTCACTCAATGGAATCCTTTATTGACCATCAAGGAAATGAAACTAGTTGTAAATGACCAAGAAACTACTCGTATTCATTTAATAAGAAACGTGAATCACTTATAGTGGTGTAGTGAAAGTAAGCGTACGTCACAAGAAAACGCAACGTGTGATCGATTAAAAAGAAGTCAATCAACGTAACAAGGCCAAGCAGATAAGATTTCTAGTATTTCAATCAAAATTGTATAGCTATAGAATTGTGCATCAAAATATTCGCAAAAGCTTAAGTAAATGTATAGTAAGGGTGCTAGTGATACAAAATTATTAAACTATAATAGTTAACGCATTGATATCTTTTTGCATTCCGTGACATGCTCCAATGATATGATGTTTTGATTATCAAACAATCTAAACACACTCTTAAACGAATCTAATCAAGTCTGATTGTAATAATCATTAAAATCATACTTATTAATCAAAAATAAAAAATAGAATCTATTGTTTGAATCAAAACCAAAAGCAAACACTAAAACAAATGAATGACTCTTTAAATCAATCAACAAGCACCCAAAACTCATCAACAACACAACACAACCAACTTCGAACACTCTTGCCTGCAAAATCTACTTAATCTGTCCAAGTGACAATTGTCACTCAATGGAATCCTTTGTTGACCATCAAGACAAGGAAACTAGTTGTAAATGATCAAGAAACTACTCGTATTCATTTAATAAGAAACGTGAATCACTTATAGTGGCGTAGTGAAAGTAAGCGTACGTCACAAGAAAACGCAACGTGTGATCGATTAAAAAGAAGTCAATCAACGTAACAAGACCAAGCAGATAAGATTTCTAGTATTTCAATCAAAATTGTATAGCTATAGAATTGTGCATTAAAATATTTGCAAAAGCTTAAGTAAATGCATAGAAAGGGAGCTAGTTGTACAAAATTATTGAACTACAATAGTTAACGCATTGATAGCTTTTTGCATTCCGTGACAATCTCCAATGATATGAAGTTTTTATTATCAAACCATCTAAACACACTACTAAACGAATCTAATCAAGTTTGATTATAATAATCATTAAAATCATACTTATTAATCAAAAATAAAAAATTGAATCTATTGTTTGAATCAAAACCAAAAGCAAACATGAAAACAAATGAATGATTCTTTAAATCAATCAACAAGCACCCAAAACTCATCAACAACACAACACAACCAACTTCGAACACTCTTGCCTACAAAAACCACTTAATCTGTCCTAGTGACAATTGTCATTCAATGGAATCCTTTATTGACCATCAAGGAAATGAAACTAGTTGTAAATGACCAAGAAACTACTCGTATTCATTTAATAAGAAACGTGAATCACTTATAGTTGCGTAGTGAAAGTAAGCGTACGTCACAAGAAAACGCAACGTGTGATCGATTAAAAAAAAGTCAATCAACGTAACAAGACCAAGCAAATAAGATTTTCTAGTATTTTAATCAAAATTGTATAGCTATAGAATTGTGCATCAAAATATTTGCAAAAGCTTAAGTAAATGTATAGTAAGGGAGCTAGTTATACAAAATTATTAAACTACAATAGTTAAGGCATTGATAGCTTTTTGCATTCCGTGACAAGCTCCAATGATATGATGTTTTGATTATCAAACAATCTAAACACACTCCTAAACGAATCTAATCAAGTATGATTATAATAATCATTAAAATCATACTTATTAATCAAAAATAGGAAATTGAATCTATTGTTTGAATCAAAACCAAAAGCAATCATGAAAACACATGAATGACTCTTTAAATCAATCAACAAGCACCCAAAACTCATCAACAACACAACACAACCAACTTCGAACACTCTTGCCTACAAAATCTACTTAATCTGTCCAAGTGACAATTGTCACTCAATGGAAACCTTTATTGACCATCAAGACAAGGAAACTAGTTGTAAATGATCAAGAAACTACTCGTATTCATTTAATAAGAAACGTGAATCACTTATAGTGGGGTAGTGAAAGTAAGCGTACGTCACAAGAAAACGCAACGTGTGATCGATTAAAAAGAAATCAATCAACATAACAAGACCAAGCAGATAAGATTTCTAGTATTTCAATCAAAATTGTATAGCTATAGAATTGTGCATTAAAATATTTGCAAAAGCTTAAGTAAATGCATAGAAAGGGAGCTAGTTATACAAAATTATTGAACTACAATAATTAACGCATTGATAGCTTTTTGCATTCCGTGACAATCTCCAATGATATGAAGTTTTTATTATCAAACCATCTAAACACACTACTAACCGAATCTAATCAAGTCTGATTATAATAATCATTAAACTCATTCTTATTAATCAAAAATAGGAAATTGAATCTATTGTTTGAATCAAAACAAAAAGCAAACACGAAAACACATGATTGATTCTTTAAATCAATCAACAAGCACCCAAAACTCATCAACAACACTACACAACCAACTTCAAACACTCTTGCCTACAAAATCCACTTAATCTGTCCAAGTGACAATTGTCACACAATGGAATCCTTTATTGACCATCAAGAAAAGGAAACTAGTTGTAAATGACCAAGAAACTACTCGTATTCATTCAATAAGAAACGTGAATCACTTATTGTGGCGTAGTGAAAGTAAGCGTACGTCACAAGAATACGCAATGTGTGATCGATTAAAAATAAGTCCACCAACGTAACAAGACCAAGCAAATAAGATTTTCTAGTATTTCAATCAAAATTATATAGCTATAGAATTGTGCATCAAAATATTTGCAAAAGCTTAAGTAAATGCATAGTAACGGAGCTAGTTATACAAAATTAGTAAACTACAATAGTTAACGCATTGATAGCTTTTTGCATTCCGTGAGAACCTCCAATGATATGAAGTTTTGATTGTCAAACCATCTAAACACACTCCTAAACGAATCTAATCATGTCTGGTTATAATAATCATTAAAATCATACTTATTAATCAAAAATAAAAAATTGTTTGTTTGAATCAAAACCAAAAGTAAACACTAAAACAAATGAATGACTCTTTAAATCAATCAACAAGCACCCAAAACTCATCAACAACACAACACAACCAACTTCAAACACTCTTGCCTACAAAATCTACTTAATCTGTCCAAGTGACAATTGTCACTCAATGGAATCCTTTATTGACCATCAAGACAAGGAAACTAGTTGTAAATGATCAAGAAACTACTCGTATTCATTTAATAAGAAACGTGAATCACTTATAGTGGCGTAGTGAAAGTAAGCGTATGTCACAAGAAAACGCAACGTGTGATCGATTAAAAAGAAGTCAATCAACATAACAAGACCAAGCAGATAAGATTTCTAGTATTTCAATCAAAATTGTATAGCTATAGAATTGTGCATTAAAATATTGGCAAAAGCTTAAGTAAATGCATAGAAAGGGAGCTAGTTATACAAAATTATTGAACTACAATAATTAACGCATTGATAGCTTTGCATTCCGTGACAATCTCCAATGATATGAAGTTTTGATTGTCAAACCATCTAAACACACAACTAACCGAATCTAATAAAGTCTGATTATAATAATCATTAAACTCATTCTTATTAATCAAAAATAGGAAATTGAATCTCTTGTTTGAATCAAAACAAAAAGCAAACACGAAAACACATGAATGACTCTTTAAATCAATCAACAAGCACCCAAAACTCATCAACAACACTACACAACCAACTTCAAACACTCTTGCCTACAAAATCCACTTAATCTGTCAAAGTGACAATTGTCACACAATGGAATCCTTTATTGACCATCAAGAAAAGGAAACTAGTTGTAAAAGACCAAGAAACTACTCGTATTCATTCAATAAGAAACGTGAATCACTTATTGTGGCGTAGTGAAAGTAAGCGTACGTCACAAGAATACGCAATGTGTGATCGATTAAAAATAAGTCCACCAACGTAACAAGACCAAGCAAATAAGATTTTCTAGTATTTCAATCAAAATTATATAGCTATAGAATTGTGCATCAAAATATTTGCAAAAGCTTAAGTAAATGCATAGTAACGGAGCTAGTTATACAAAATTAGTAAACTACAATGGTTAACGCATTGATAGCTTTTTGCATTCCGTGAGAACCTCCAATGATATGAAGTTTTGATTATCAAACCATCTAAACACACTCCTAAACGTATCTAATCATGTCTGATTATAATAATCATTAAAATCATACTTATTAATCAAAAATAAAAAATTGAATCTATTGTTTGAATCAAAACCAAAAGCAAACACGAAAACAAATGAATGACTCTCTAAATCAATCAACAAGCACCCAAAACTCATCAACAACACAACACAACCAACTTCGAACACTCTTGCCTACAAAATCCACTTAATCTATCCAAGTGACAATTGTCACTCAATGGAATTCTTTATTGACCATCAAGAAAAGGAAACTAGTTGTAAATGACCAAGAAACTACTCGTATTCATTCAATAAGAAACGTGAATCACTTATTGTGGCGCAGTGAAAGCAAGCGTACGTCACAAGAATACGCAATGTGTGATCGATTAAAAAGAAGCCAATCAACGTAACAAGACCAAGCAAATAAGATTTTCTAGTATTTCAATCAAAATTGTATACCGATAGAATTGTGTATCAAAATATTTGCAAAAGCTTAAGTAAATGCATAGTAAGGTAGCTAGTTATACAAAATTATTAATCTACAATACTTAATGCATTGATAGCTTTTTGCATTCCGTGACATCCTCCAATGATATGAAGTTTTGATTGTCAAACCATCTAAACACACTACTAAACGAATCAAATCAAGTGTGCTTATAACAATCATTAAAATCATACTTATTAATCAAAAATAGGAAATTGAATCTATTGTTTGAATCAAAACCAAAAGCAAACACAAAAACACATGAATGACACTTTAAATCAATCAACAAGCACCCAAAACTCATCAGCAACACTACACAACCAACTTCAAACACTCTTGCCTACAAAATCCACTTAATCTGTCCAAGTGACAATTGTCACACCCTTTATTGACCATCAAAAAAAGGAAACTAGTTGTAAATGACCAAGAAACTACTCGTATTCATTCAATAAGAAACGTGAATCACTTATTGTCGCGTAGTGAAAGTAAGCGTACGTCACAAGAATACGCAATGTGTGATCGATTAAAAATAAGTCCACCAACGTAACAAGACCAAGCAAATAAGATTTTCTAGTATTTCAATCAAAATTATATAGCTATAGAATTGTGCATCAAAATATTTGCAAAAGCTTAAGTAAATGCATAGTAACGGAGCTAGTTATACAAAATTAGTAAACTACAACAGTTAACGCATTGATAGCTTTTTGCATTCTGTGACAACCTCCAATGATATGAAGTTTTGATTGTCAAACCATCTAAACACACTCCTAAACGAATCTAATCATGTCTGATTATAATAATCATTAAAATCATACTTATTAATCAAAAATAAAATCAATCAACAGCACCCAAAACTCAAACAACACAACACAACCAACTTCGAATACTCTTGCCACAAAATCCACTTAATCTATCCAAGTGACAATTGTCACTCAATGGAATCCTTTATTAACCATCAAAAAAGGAAACTAGTTGTAAATGACCAGAAACTACTCGTATTCATTCAATAAGAAACGTGAATCACTTATTGTGGCGTAGTGAAAGCAAGCGTACGTCACAAGAATACGCAATGTGTGATCGATTAAAAAGAAGCCAATCAACGTAACAAGACCAAGCAAATAAGATTTTCTAGTATTTCAATCAAATTGTATACCGATAGAATTGTGCATCAAATATTTGCAAGCTTAAGTAAATGCATAGTAAGTAGCTAGCTAGTTATACAAAATTATTAATCTACTATAGTTAACTTATTGATAGCTTTTTGCATTCCATGACATCCTCCAATGATATGAAGTTTTGATTGTCAAACCATCTAGACACACTACAAAACGAATCTAATCAAGTGTGCTTATAACAATCATTAAAATCATACTTATTAATCAAAAATAGGAAATTGAATCTATTGTTTGAATCAAATCCAAAAGCAAACTCAAAAACACATGAATGACACTTTAAATCAATCAAAAAGCCCCCAAAACTCATCAACAACACTACACAACCAACTTCGAACACTCTTGCCTATAAAATCCACTTAATCTGTCCAAGTGACAATTGTCACACCCTTTATTGACCATAAAGAAAAGGAAACTAGTTGTAAATGACCAAGAAACTACTCGTATTCATTCAATAAGAAACGTGAATCACTTATTGTCGCGTAGTGGAAGTAAGCGTACGTCACAAGAATACGCAATGTGTGATCGATTAAAAATAAGTCCACCAACGTAACAAGACCAAGCAAATAAGATTTTCTAGTATTTCAATCAAAATTGTATAGCTATAGAATTGTGCATCAAAATATTTGCAAAAGCTTAAGTAAATGCATAATAACGGAGCTAGTTATACAAAATTAGTAAACTACAATAGTTAACGCATTGATAGTTTTTTGCATTCCGTGACAACCTCCAATGATATGAAGTTTTGATTGTCAAACCATCTAAACACCCTCCTAAATGAATCTAATCATGTCTGATTATAATAATCATTAAAATCATACTTATTAATCAAAAATAAAAAATTGAATCTATTGTTTGAATCAAAACCAAAAGCAAACACGAAACAAATGAATGACTCTTTAAATCAATCAACAAGCACCCAGAACTCATCAACAACACAACACAACCAACTTCAAACACTCTTGCCAACAAAATCCACTTAATCTATCCAAATGACAATTGTCACTCAATGGAATCCTTTATTGACCATCAAGAAGAGGAAACTAGTTGTAAATGACCAAGAAACTACTCGTATTCATTCAATACGAAACGTGAATCACTTATTGTGGCGTAGTGAAAGCAAGCGTACGTCACAAGAATACGCAATGTGTGATCGATTAAAAAGAAGCCAATCAACGTAACAAGACCAAGCAAATAAGATTTTCTAGTATTTCAATTAAAATTGTATACCGATAGAATTGTGCATCAAAATATTTGCAAAAGCTTAAGTAAATGCATAGTAAGGTAGCTACCTAGTTATAAAAAATTATTAATCTACAATAGTTAACGCATTGATAGCTTTTTGCATTCCGTGACATCCTCCAATGATATGAAGTTTTGATAGTCAAACCATCTAAACACATTACTAAACGAATCTAATCAAGTGTGCTTATAACAATCATTAAAATCATACTTATTAATCAAAAATAGGAAATTGAATCAATTGTTTGAATCAAAACCAAAAGCAAACACAAAAACACATGAATGACACTTTAAATCAATCAACAAGAACCCAAAACTCATCAACAACACTACACAACCAACTTCAAACACTATTGCCTACAAAATCCACTTAATCTGTCCAAGTGACAATTGTCACACAATGGAATCCTTTATTGACCATCAAGAAAAGGAAACTAGTTGTAAATGACAAAGAAACTACTCGTATTCATTCAATAAGAAACGTGAATCACTTATTGTGGCGTAGTGAAAGCAAGCGTACGTCACAAGAATACGCAATGTGTGATCGATTAAAAAGAAGCCAATCAACGTAACAAGACCAAGCAAATAAGATTTTCTAGTATTTCAATCAAAATTGTATACCGATAGAATTGTGCATCAAAATATTTGCAAATGCTTAAGTAAATGCATAGTAAGGTAGCTAGCTAGTTATACAAAATTATTAATCTACTATAGTTAACGCATTGATAGCTTTTTGCATTCCATGACATCCTCCAATGATATAAAGTTTTGATTGTCAAACCATCTAGACACACTACTAAACGAATCTAATCAAGTGTGCTTATAACAATCATTAAAATCATACTTATTAATCAAAAATAGGAAATTGAATCTATTGTTTGAATCAAATCCAAAAGCAAACACAAAAACACATTAATGACACTTTAAATCAATCAAAAAGCACCCAAAACTCATCAACAACACTACATAACCAACTTCGAACACTCTTGCCTATAAAATCCACTTAATCTGTCCAAGTGACAATTGTCACACCCTTTATTGACCATAAAGAAAAGGAAACTAGTTGTAAATGACCAAGAAACTACTCGTATTCATTCAACAAGAAACGTGAATCACTTATTGTCGCGTAGTGGAAGTAAGCGTACGTCACAAGAATACGCAATGTGTGATCGATTAAAAATAAGTCCACCAACGTAACAAGACCAAGCAAATAAGATTTTCTAGTATTTCAATCAAAATTGTATAGCTATAGAATTGTGCATCAAAATATTTCCAAAGCGTAAGTAAATGCATAATAACGGAGCTAGTTATACAAAATTAGTAAACTACAATAGTTAACGCATTGATAGCTTTTTGCATTCCGTGACAACCTCCAATGATATAAAGTTTTGATTGTCAAACCATCTAAACACACTCCTAAATGAATCTAATCATGTCTGATTATAATAATCATTAAAATCATACTTATTAATCAAAAATAAAAAATTGAATCTATTGTTTGAATGAAAACCAAAAGCAAACACGAAACAAATGAATGACTCTTTAAATCAATCAACAAGCACCCAGAACTCATCAACAACACAACACAACCAACTTCGAACACTCTTGCCAACAAAATCCACTTAATCTATCCAAATGACAATTGTCACTCAATGGAATCCTTTATTGACCATCAAGAAGAGGAAACTAGTTGTAAATGACCAAGAAACTACTAGTATTCATTCAATAAGAAACGTGAATCACTTATTGTGGCGTAGTGAAAGCAAGCGTACGTCACAAGAATACGCAATGTGTAATCGATTAAAAAGAAGCCAATCAACGTAACAAGACCAAGCAAATAAGATTTTCTAGTATTTCAATTAAAATTGTATACCGATAGAATTGTGCATCAAAATATTTGCAAAAGCTTAAGTAAATGCATAGTAAGGTAGCTACCTAGTTATACAAAATTATTAATCTACAATAGTTAACGCATTGATAGCTTTTTGCATTCCGTGACATCCTCCAATGATATGAAGTTTTGATAGTCAAACCATCTAAACACATTACTAAACGAATCTAATCAAGTGTGCTTATAACAATCATTAAAATCATACTTATTAATCAAAAATAGGAAATTGAATCTATTGTTTGAATCAAAACCAAAAGCAAACACAAAACACATGAATGACACTTTAAATCAATCAACAAGAACCCAAAACTCATCAACAACACTACACAACCAACTTCGAACACTATTGCCTACAAAATCCACTTAATCTGTCCAAGTGACAATTGTCACACAATGGAATCCTTTATTGACCATCAAGAAAAGGAAACTAGTTGTAAATGACAAAGAAAATACTCGTATTCATTCAATAAGAAACGTGAATCACTTATTGTGGCGTAGTGAAAGTAAGCGTACGTCACAAGAATACGCAATGTGTGATCGATTAAAAAGAAGTCCACCAACGTAACAAGACCAAGCAAATAAGATTTTCTAGTATTTCAATCAAAATTGTATAGCTATAGAATTGTGCATCAAAATATTTGTAAAAGCTTAAGTAAATGCATAGTAACGGAGCTAGTTATACAAAATTAGTAAACTACAATAGTTAACGCATTGATAGCTTTTTGCATTCCGTGACAACCTACAATAGTATGAAGTTTTGATTGTCAAACCATCTAAACACACTCCTAAACGAATCTAATCATGTCTGATTATAATAATCATTAAAATCTTACTTATTAATCAAAAATAAAAAATTGAATCTATTGTTTGAATCAAAACCAAAAGCAAACACGAAACAAATAAATGACTCTTTAAATCAATCAACAAGCACCCAAAACTCATCAACAACACAACACAACCAACTTCGAACACTCTTGCCAACAAAATCCACTTAATCTATCCAAGTGACAATTGTCACTCAATGGAATCCTTTATTAACCATCAAAAAAAGGAAACTAGTTGTAAATTACCAAGAAACTACTCGTTTTCATTAAATAAGAAACGTGAATCACTTATTGTGGCGTAGTGAAAGCAAGCGTACGTCACAAGAATACGCAATGTGTGATCGATTAAAAAGAAGCCAATCAACGTAACAAGACCAAGCAAATAAGATTTTCTAGTATTTCAATCAAAATTGTATACCGATAGAATTGTGCATCAAAATATTTGCAAATGCTTAAGTAAATGCATAGTAAGGTAGCTAGCTAGTTATACAAAATTATTAATCTACTATAGTTAACGCATTGATAGCTTTTTGCATTCCATGACATCCTCCAATGATATGAAGTTTTGATTGTCAAACCATCTAGACACACTACTAAACGAATCTAATCAAGTGTGCTTATAACAATCATTAAAATCATACTTATTAATCAAAATAGGAATTGAATCTATTGTTTGAATCAAATCCAAAAGCAAACACAAAAACACATTAATGACACTTTAAATCAATCAAAAAGCACCCAAAACTCATCAACAACACTACATAACCAACTTCGAACACTCTTGCCTATAAAATCCACTTAATCTGTCCAAGTGACAATTGTCACACCCTTTATTGACCATAAAGAAAGGGAAACTAGTTGTAAATGACCAAGAAACTACTCGTATTCATTCAATAAGAAACGTGAGTCACTTATTGTCGCGTAGTGGAAGTAAGCGTACGTCACAAGAATACGCAATGTGTGATCGATTAAAAATAAGTCCACCAACGTAACAAGACCAAGCAAATAAGATTTTCTAGTATTTCAATCAAAATTGTATAGCTAATGAATTGTGCATCAAAATATTTGCAAAAGCTTAAGTAAATGCATAATAACGGAGCTAGTTATACAAAATTAGTAAACTACAATAGTTAACGCATTGATAGCTTTTTGCATTCCGTGACAACCTCCAATGATATGAAGTTTTGATTGTCAAACCATCTAAACACACTCCTAAACGAATCTAATCATGTCTGATTATAATAATCATTAAAATCATACTTATTAATCAAAAATAAAAAATTAAATCTATTGTTTGAATCAAAACCAAAAGCAAACACGAAACAAATGAATGACTCTTTAAATCAATCAACAAGCACCCAGAACTCATCAACAACACAACACAACCAACTTCGAACACTCTTGCCAACAAAATCCACTTAATCTATCCAAATGACAATTGTCACTCAATGGAATACTTCATTGACCATCAAGAAAAGGAAACTAGTTGTAAATGACCAAGAAACTACTCGTATTCATTCAATAAGAAACGTGAATCACTTATTGTGGCGTTGTGAAAGCAAGCGTACATCACAAGAATACGCAATGTGTGATCGATTAAAAAGAAGCCAATTAACGTAACAAGACCAAGCAAATAAGATTTTCTAGTATTTCAATTAAAATTGTATACCGATAGAATTATGCATCAAAATATTTGTAAAAGCTTAAGTAAATGCATAGTAAGGTAGCTACCTAGTTATAAAAAATTATTAATCTACAATAGTTAACGCATTGATAGCTTTTTGCATTCCGTGACATCCTCCAATGATATGAAGTTTTGATAGTCAAACCATCTAAACACATTACTAAACGAATCTAATCAAGTGTGCTTATAACAATCATTAAAATCATACTTATTAATCAAAAATAGGAAATTGAATCTATTGTTTGAATCAAATCCAAAAGCAAACACAAAAACACATTAATGACACTTTAAATCAATCAAAAAGCACCCAAAACTCATCAACAACACTACACAACCAACTTCGAACACTCTTGCCTATAAAATCCACTTAATCTGTCCAAGTGACAATTGTCACACCCTTTATTGACCATAAAGAAAAGGAAACTAGTTGTAAATGACCAAGAAACTACTCGTATTAATTCAATAAGAAACGTGAATCACTTATTGTCGCGTAGTGGAAGTAAGCGTACGTCACAAGAATACGCAATGTGTGATCGATTAAAAATAAGTCCACCAACGTAACAAGACCAAGCAAATAAGATTTTCTAGTATTTCAATCAAAATTGTATAGCTGTAGAATTGTGCATCAAAATATTTGCAAAAGCTTAAGTAAATGCATAGTAACGAGCTAGTTATACAAAATATTAAACTACAATAGTTAACGCATTGATAGCTTTTTGCATTCCGTGACACCTCCAATGATATGAAGTTTTGATTGTCAAACCATCTAAACACACTCCTAAATGAATCTAATCATGTCTGATTATAATAATCATTAAAATCATACTTATTAATCAAAAATAAAAAATTAAATCTATTGTTTGAATCAAAACCAAAGCAAACACAAACAAATGAATGACTCTTTAAATCAATCAACAAGCACCCAGAACTCATCAACAACACAACACAACCAACTTCGAACACTCTTGCCAACAAAATCCTCTTAATCTATCCAAATGACAATTGTCACTCAATGGAATACTTTATTGACCATCAAGAAAAGGAAACTAGTTGTAAATGACCAAGAAACTACTCGTATTCATTCAATAAGAAACGTGAATCACTTATTGTGGCGTTGTGAAAGCAAGCGTACGTCACAAGAATACGCAATGTGTGATCGATTAAAAAGAAGCCAATCAACGTAACAAGACCAAGCAAATAAGATTTTCTAGTATTTCAATTAAAATTGTATACCGATAGAATTATGCATCAAAATATTTGTGTAAATGCATAGTAAGGTAGCTACCTAGTTATAAAAAATTATTAATCTACAATAGTTAACGCATTGATAGCTTTTTGCATTCCGTGACATCCTCCAATGATATGAAGTTTTGATAGTCAAACCATCTAAACACATTACTAAACGAATCTAATCAAGTGTGCTTATAACAATCATTAAAATCATACTTATTAATCAAAAATAGGAAATTGAATCTATTGTTTGAATCAAAACCAAAAGCAAACACAAAAACACATGAATGACACTTTAAATCAATCAACAAGCACCCAAGACTCATCAACAACACTACACAACCAACTTCAAACACTATTGCCTACAAAATCCACTAAATCTGTCCAAGTGACAATTGTCACACAATGGAATCCTTTATTGACCATCAAGAAAAGGAAACTAGTTGTAAATGACCAAGAAACTACTCGTATTCATTCAATAAGAAACGTGAATCACTTATTGTGGCGTAGTGAAAGTAAGCGTACGTCACAAGAATACGCAATGTGTGATCGATTAAAAAGAAGTCCACCAACCTAACAAGACCAAGTAAATAAGATTTTCTAGTATTTCAATCAAAATTGTATAGCTATAGAATTGTGCATCAAAATATTTGTAAAATCTTAAGTAAATGCATAGTAACGAGCTAGTTACAAAATTATAAACAAATAGTTAACGCATTGATAGCTTTTTGCATTCCGTGACAACCTCCAATGATATGAAGTTTTGATTGTCAAACCATCTAAACACACTCCTAAACGAATCTAATCATGTCTGATTATAATAATCATTAAAATCATACTTATTAATCAAAAATAAAAAATTGAATCTATTGTTTGAATCAAAACCAAAAGCAAACACGAAAACAAATGAATGACTCTTTAAATCAATCAACAAGCACCCCAAACTCATCAACAACACAACACAACCAACTTCGAACACTCTTGCCAACAAAATCCACTTAATCTATCCAAGTGACAATTGTCACTCAATGGAATCCTTTATTGACCATCAAGAAACGAAAACTAGTTGTAAATGACCAAGAAACTACACGTATTCATTCAATAAGAAACGTGAATCACTTATTGTGGCGTAGTGAAAGCAAGCGTACGTCACAAGAATACGCAATGTGTGATCGATTAAAAAGAAGCCAATCAACGTAACAAGACCAAGCAAATAAGATTTTCTAGTATTTCAATCAAAATTGTATACCCATAGAATTGTGCATTAAAATATTTGCAAAAGCTTAAGTGAATGCATAGTAAGGTAGCTAGTTATACAAAATTATTAATATACAATAGTTAACGCATTGATAGCTTTTTGCATTCCGTGACATCCTCCAATGATATGAAGTTTTGATTGTCAAACCATCTAAACACTCTACTAAACGAATCTAATCACGTGTGCTTATAACAATCATTAAAATCATACTTATTAATCAAAAATAGGAAATTGAATCTATTGTTTGAATCAAAACCAAAAACAAACACAAAAACACATGAATGACGCTTTAAATCAATCAACAAGAACCCAAAACTCATCAACAATACTACACAACCAACTTCGAACACTCTTGCCTACAAAATCCACTTAATCTGTCCAAGTGACAATTGTCACACAATGGAATCCTTTATTGACCATAAGAAAGGAAACTAGTTGTAAATGACCAAAAACTACTCGTATTCATTCATAAGAAACGTGAATCACTTATTGTGGCGTAGTGAAAGTAAGCGTACGTCACAAGAATACGCAATGTGTGATCGATTAAAAAGAAGTCCCCAACGTAACAAGACCAAGCAAATAAGATTTTCTAGTATTTCAATCAAAATTGTATAGCTATAGAATTGTGCATCAAATATTTGCAAAAGCTTAAGTAAATGCATAGTAACAGAGCTAGTTACACAAATTAGTAACTACAATAGTAACGCTTTGATAGTTTTTGCATTCCGTGACAACCTCCAATGATATGAAGTTTTGATTGTCAAACCATCTAAACACACTCTTAAACGAATCTAATCAAGTCTGATTATAATAATCATTAAAATCATACTTATTAATCAAAAATAAAAAATTGATCTATTGTTTGAATCAAAACCAAAAGCAACACTAAAACAAATGAAGACTCTTTAAATCAATCAACAAGCACCCAAAACTCATCAACACACAACACAACCAACTTCGAACACTCTTGCCTACAAAATCTACTTATCTGTCCAAGTGACAATTGTCACTCAATGGAATCCTTTATTGACCATCAAGACAAGAAACTAGTTGTAAATGACCAAGAAACTACTCGTATTCATTAATAAAAAACGTGAATCACTTATAGTGGCGTAGTGAAAGTAAGCGTACGTCACAAGAAAACGCAACGTGTGATCGATTAAAAAGAAGTCAATCAACGTAAATAGACCAAGCAGATAAGATTTCTAGTATTTCAATCAAAATTGTATAGCTATAGAATTGTGCATTAAAATATTTGCAAAAGCTTAAGTAAATGCATAGAAAGGGAGCTAGTTATACAAAATTATTGAACTACAATAGTTAACGCATTGATAGCTTTTTGCATTCCGTGACAACCTCCAATGATATGAAGTGTTTATTATCAAACCATCTAAACACACTACTAAATGAATTTAATCAAGTCTGATTATAATAATCATTAAAATCATACTTATTAATCAAAAATAGGAAATTGAATCTATTGTTTTAATCAAAACAAAAAGCAAACACGAAAACACATGAATGACTCTTTAAATCAATCAACAAGCACCCAAAACTCATCAACAACACTACACAACCAACTTCGAACACTCTTGCCTACAAAATCCACTTAATCTGTCCAAGTGACAATTGTCACTCAATGGAATCCTTTATTGACCATTAAGAAAAGGAAACTAGTTGTAAATGACCAAGAAACTACTCGTATTCATTCAATAAGAAACGTGAATCACTTATTGTGGCGTAGTGAAAGCAAGCGTACGTCACAAGAATACGCAATGTGTGATCGATTAAAAAGAAGCCAATCAACGTAACAAGACCAAGCAAATAAGATTTTCTAGTATTTCAATCAAAATTGTATACCGATAGAATTGTGCATCAAAATATTTGCAAAAGCTTAAGTAAATGCAAAGTAAGGTGGCTAGTTATACAAAATTATTAATCTACAATAGTTAACACATTGATAGCTTTTTGCATTCCGTGACATCCTCCAATGATATGAAGTTTTGATTGTCAAACCATCTAAACACCTACTAACGAATCTAATCAGTGTGCTTATAACAATCATTAAAATCATACTTATTAATCAAAATATGAAATTGAGTCTATTGTTTGAATCAAAACCAAAGCAACACAAAAACACATGAATGACACTTTAAATCATCAACAAGCACCCAAACTCATCAACAACACTACACAACCAACTTCGAACACTCTTTCCTACAAAATCCACTTAATCTGTCCAAGTGACAATTGTCGCACAATGGAATCCTTTATTGACCATCAAGAAAAGGAAACTAGTTGTAAATGACCAAGAAACAACTCGTATTCATTCAATAAGAAACGTCAATCACTTATTGTGGCGTAGTGAAAGTAAGCGTACGTCACAAGAATACGCAATGTGTGATCGATTAAAAAGAAGTCCACCAACGTAACAAGACCAAGCAAATAAGATTTTCTAGTATTTCAATCAAAATTGTATAGCTATAGAATTGTGCATCAAAATATTTGCAAAAGCTTAAGTAAATGCATAGTAACGGAGCTAGTTATACAAAATTAGTAAACTACAATAGTTAACGCATTGATAGGTTTTTGCATTCCGTGACAACCTCCAATGATATGAAGTTTTGATTGTCAAACCATCTAAACACACTCTAAACGAATCTAATCATGTCTGATTATAATAATCATTAAAATCATACTTATTAATCAAAAATAAAAAATTGAATCTATTGTTTGAATCAAAACCAAAAGCAAACACGAAAACAAATGAATGACTCTTTAAATCAATAAACAAGCACTCAAAACTCATCAACAACACAACACAACCAACTTCGAACACTCTTGCCAACAAAATCCACTTAATCTATCCAAGTGACAATTGTCACTCAATGGAATCCTTTATTGACCATCAAGAAAAGGAAACTAGTTGTAAATGACCAAGAAACTACTCGTATTCATTCAATAAGAAACGTGTTTCACTTATTGTGGCGTAGTGAAAGCAACCGTACGTCACAAAAATACGCAATGTGTGATCGATTAAAAATAGGTCCACCAACGTAACAAGACCAAGCAAATAAGATTTTCTAGTATTTCAATCAAAATTGTATAGCTATAGAATTGTGCATCAAAATATTTGTAAAAGCTTAAGTAAATGCATAGTAATGGAGCTAGTTATACAAAATTCGTAAACTACAATAGTTAACGCATTGATAGCTTTTTGCATTCCGTGACAACCTCCAATGATATGAAGTTTTGATTGTCAAACCATCTAAACACACTCCTAAACGAATCTAATCATGTCTGATTATAATAATCATTAAAATCATACTTATTAATCAAAAATAAAAAATTGAATCTATTGTTTGAATCAAAACCAAAGCAAACACGAACCAAATGAATGACTCTTTAAATCAATCAACAAGC
>JACCIZ010000444.1:0-84100 GCA_025506415.1 Flaveria robusta | reverse complement strand
TAGTTATACAAAATTATTAAACTACAATAGTTACGCATTGATAGCTTTTTTCATTCCGTGACAACCTCCAATGATATGAAGTTTTGATTATCAAACCATCTAAACACACTCCTAAACGAATCTAATCAAGTCTGATTATAATAATCATTAAAATCATACTTATTAATCAAAAATAGGAAATTGAATCTATTGTTTGAATCAAAACCAAATCAAACACAAAAACACATGAATGACTCTTTAAATCATTCAACAAGCACCCAAAATCATCAACAACACAACACAACCAACTTCGAACATCTTGCCTACAAAATCCACTTAATCTGTCCAAGTGACAATTGTCACTCAATGGAATCCTTTATTGACCATCAAGAAAAGAAACTAGTTGTAAATGACAAGAAACTACTCGTATTCATTCAATAAGAAACGTGAATCACTTATAGTGGCGTAGTGAAAGTAAGCGTACGTAACAAGAAAACGCAACGTGTGATCGATTAAAAGAAGTCAATCAACGTAACAAGACCAAGCAAATAAGATTTCTAGTATTCAATCAAAATTGTAAATGCATTGTAAGGTAGCTAGTTATACAAAATTATTAAACTACAATAGTTAACGCATTGATAGCTTTTTTCATTTCGTGACACCTCCAATGATATGAAGTTTTGATTATCAAACCATCTAAACACACTCCTAAACGAATCTAATCAAGTCTGATTATAATAATCATTAAAATCATACTTATTAATCAAAAATAGGAAATTGAATCTATTGTTTGAATCAAAACCAAAATCAAACACATAAACACATGAATGACTCTTTAAATCATTCAACAAGCACCAAAAACTCATCAACAACACAACACAACCAACTTCGAACACTCTTGCCTACAAAATCCACTTAATCTGTCCAAGTGACAATTGTCACTCAATGGAATCCTTTATTGACCATCAAGAAAAGGAAACTAGTTGTAAATGACCAAGAAACTACTCGTATTCATTCAATAAGAAACGTGAATCACTTATAGTGGCGTAGTGAAAGTAAGCGTACGTAACAAGAAAACGCAACGTGTGATCGATTAAAAAGAAGTCAATCAACGTAACAAGACCAAGCAAATAAGATTTTCTAGTATTTCAATCAAAATTGTAAATGCATTGTAAGGTAGCTAGTTATACAAAATTATTAAACTACAATAGTTAACGCATTGATAGCTTTTTTTCATTCCGTGACAACCTCCAATGATATGAAGTTTTGATTATCAAACCATCTAAACACACTCCTAAACGAATCTAATCAAGTCTGATTATAATAATCATTAAAATCATACTTATTAATCAAAAATAGGAAATTGAATCTATTGTTTGAATCAAAACCAAAATCAAACACATAAAACATGAATGACTCTTTAAATCATTCAACAAGCACCCAAAACTCATCAACAACACAACACAACCAACTTCGAACACTCTTGCCTACAAAATCCACTTAATCTGTCCAAGTGACAATTGTCACTCAATGGAATCCTTTATGACCATCAAGAAAAGGAAACTAGTTGTAAATGACCAAGAAACTACTCGTATTCATTCAATAAGAAACGTGAATCACTTATAGGGCGTAGTGAAAGTAAGCTTACGTAACAAGAAAACGCAACGTGTGATCGATTAAAAAGAAGTCATCAACGTAACAAGACCAACAAATAAGATTTTCTAGTATTCAATCAAAATTGTATAGCTATGAATGCATCAAAATATGCAATAGCTAAGTAAATGCATAGTAAGGATGCTAGTTATACAAAATTATTAAACTACAATAGTTAACGCATTGATAGCTTTTTTCATTCCGTGACAACCTCCAATGATATGAAGTTTTGATTATCAAACCATCTAAACACACCCAAACGAATCTATAATGTCTGATTTAATAATCATTAAACTCATACTTATTAATCAAAAATAGGAATTGAATCTATGTTTGAATCAAAACCAAAATCAAACACAAAACCATGAATGACTATTAAATCATTCAACAAGCACCCAAAATCATCAACAACACAACACAACCAACTTCGAACACTCTTGCCTACAAAATCCACTTAATCTGTCCAAGTGACAATTGTCACTCAAGAATCTTTATTGACCATCAAGAAAAGGAAACTAGTTGTAAATGACCAAGAAATACTCGTATTCATTCAATAAGAAACGTGAATCACTTATAGTGGCGTAGTGAAAGTAAGCGTACGTAACAAGAAAAACGCAACGTGTGATCGATTAAAAAGAAGTCAATCAACGTACAAGACCAAGCAAATAAGATTTTCTAGTATTTCAATCAAAATTGTAAATGCATTGTAAGGGTAGCTAGTTATACAAAATTATTAAACTACAATAGTTAACGCATTGATAGCTTTTTTCATTCCGTGACAACCTCCAATGATATGAAGTTTGATTATCAAACCATCTAAACACACTCCTAAAGAATCAAATCAAGTGTGATTAATAATCATTAAAATCATACTTATTAATCAAAAATAGGAAATTGAATCTATTGTTTGAATCAAAACCAAAATCAAACACAAAAACACATGAATGACTCTTTAAACATTCAACAAGCACCCAAAACTCATCAACAACACAACACAACCAACTTCGAACACTCTTGCCTACAAAATCCACTTAATCTGTCCAAGTGACAATTGTCACTCACTGGAATCCTTTATTGACCATCAAGAAAAGGAAACTAGTTGTAAATGACCAAGAAACTACTCGTATTCATTCAATAAGAAACGTGAATCACTTATAGTGGCGTAGTGAAAGTAAGCGTACGTAACAAGAAAACGCAACGTGTGATCGATTAAAAATAAGTCAATCAACGTAACTAGACCAAGCAAATAAGATTTTCTAGTATTTCAATCAAAATTGTAAATGCATTGTAAGGTAGGTAGTTATACAAAATTATTAAACTACAATAGTTAACGCATTGATAGCTTTTTTTCATTCCGTGACAACCTCCAATGATATGAAGTTTTGATTATCAAACCATCTAAACACACTCCTAAACGAATCTAATCAAGTCTGATTATAATAATCATTAAAATCATACTTATTAATCAAAAATAGGAAATTGAATCTATTGTTTGAATCAAAACCAAAATCAAACACAAAAACACATGAATGACTCTTTAAATCATTCAACAAGCACCCAAAACTCATCAACAACACAACACAACCAACTTCGAACACTCTTGCCTACAAAATCCACTTAATCTGTCCAAGTGACAATTGTCACTCAATGGAATCCTTTATTGACCATCAAGAAAAGGAAACTAGTTGTAAATGACCAAGAAACTACTCGTATTCATTCAATAAGAAACGTGAATCACTTATAGTGGCGTAGTGAAAGTAAGCGTACGTAACAAGAAAACGCAACGTGTGATCGATTAAAAAGAAGTCAATCAACGTAACAAGACCAAGCAAATAAGATTTTCTAGTATTTCAATCAAAATTGTAAATGCATTGTAGGTAGCTAGTTATACAAAATTATTAAACTACAATAGTTAACGCATTGATAGCTTTTTTTCATTCCGTGACAACCTCCAATGATATGAAGTTTTGATTATCAAACCATCTAAACACACTCCTAAACGAATCAAATCAAGTCTGATTATAATAATCATTAAAATCATACTTATTAATCAAAAATAGGAAATTGAATCTATTGTTTGAATCAAAACCAAAATCAAACACAAAAACACATGAATGACTCTTTAAATCATTCAACAAGCACCCAAAACTCATCAACAACACAACACAACCAACTTCGAACACTCTTGCCTACAAAATCCACTTAATCTGTCCAAGTGACAATTGTCACTCAATGGAATCCTTTATTGACCATCAAGAAAAGGAAACTAGTTGTAAATGACCAAGAAACTACTCGTATTCATTCAATAAGAAACGTGAATCACTTATAGTGGCGTAGTGAAAGTAAGCGTACGTAACAAGAAAACGCAACGTGTGATCGATTAAAAAGAAGTCAATCAACGTAACAAGACCAAGCAAATAAGATTTTCTAGTATTTCAATCAAAATTGTAAATGCATTGTAAGGTAGCTAGTTATACAAAATTATTAAACTACAATAGTTAACGCATTGATAGCTTTTTTCATTCCGTGACAACCTCCAATGATATGAAGTTTTGATTATCAAACCATCTAAACACACTCCTAAACGAATCAATCAAGTGTGATTATAATAATCATTAAAATCATACTTATTAATCAAAAATAGGAAATTGAATCTATTGTTTGAATCAAAACCAAAATCAAACACAAAACACATGAATGACTCTTTAAATCATTCAACAAGCACCCAAAACTCATCAACACACAACA
Source organism: Flaveria robusta (assembly GCA_025506415.1). Classification (NCBI taxonomy): domain Eukaryota; kingdom Viridiplantae; phylum Streptophyta; class Magnoliopsida; order Asterales; family Asteraceae; genus Flaveria; species Flaveria robusta. The sequence continues at coordinate 79,720 of JACCIZ010000444.1, read as the reverse complement.
CAACCAACTTCGAACACTCTTGCCTACAAAATCCACTTAATCTGTCCAAGTGACAATTGTCACTCAATGGAATCCTTTATTGACCATCAAGAAAAGGAAACTAGTTGTAAATGACCAAGAAACTACTCGTATTCATTCAATAAGAAACGTGAATCACTTATAGTGGCGTAGTGAAAGTAAGCGTACGTAACAAGAAAACGCAACGTGTGATCGATTAAAAAGAAGTCAATCAACGTAACAAGACCAAGCAAATAAGATTTTCTAGTATTTCAATCAAATTGTAAATGCATTGTAAGGTAGCTAGTTATACAAAATTATTAAACTACAATAGTTAACGCATTGATAGCTTTTTTTCATTCCGTGACAACCTCCAATGATATGAAGTTTTGATTATCAAACCATCTAAACACACTCCTAAACGAATCTAATCAAGTGTGATTATAATAATCATTAAAATCATACTTATTAATCAAAAATAGGAAATTGAATCTATTGTTTGAATCAAAACCAAAATCAAACACAAAAACACATGAATGACTCTTTAAATCATTCAACAAGCACCCAAAACTCATCAACAACACAACACAACCAACTTCGAACACTCTTGCCTACAAAATCCACTTAATCTGTCCAAGAGACAATTGTCACTCAATGGAATCCTTTATTGACCATCAAGAAAAGGAAACTAGTTGTAAATGACCAAGAAACTACTCGTATTCATTCAATAAGAAACGTGAATCACTTATAGTGGCGTAGTGAAAGTAAGCGTACGTAACAATAAAACGAACGTGTGATCGATTAAAAAGAAGTCAATCAACGTAACAAGACCAAGCAAATAAGATTTTCTAGTATTTCAATCAAAATTGTAAATGCATTGTAAGGTAGCTAGTTATACAAAATTATTAAACTACAATAGTTAACGCATTGATAGCTTTTTTTCATTCCGTGACAACCTCCAATGATATGAAGTTTTGATTATCAAACCATCTAAACACACTCCTAAACGAATCTAATCAAGTCTGATTATAATAATCATTAAAATCATACTTATTAATCAAAAATAGGAAATTGAATCTATTGTTTGAATCAAAACCAAAATCAAACACAAAAACACATGAATGACTCTTTAAATCATTCAACAAGCACCCAAAACTCATCAACAACACAACACAACCAACTTCGAACACTCTTGCCTACAAAATCCACTTAATCTGTCCAAGTGACAATTGTCACTCAATGGAATCCTTTATTGACCATCAAGAAAAGGAAACTAGTTGTAAATGACCAAGAAACTACTCGTATTCATTCAATAAGAAACGTGAATCACTTATAGTGGCGTAGTGAAAGTAAGCGTACGTAACAAGAAAACGCAACGTGTGATCGATTAAAAAGAAGTCAATCAACGTAACAAGACCAAGCAAATAAGATTTTCTAGTATTTCAATCAAAATTGTAAATGCATTGTAAGGTAGCTAGTTATACAAAATTATTAAACTACAATAGTTAACGCATTGATAGCTTTTTTTCATTCCGTGACAACCTCCAATGATATGAAGTTTTGATTATCAAACCATCTAAACACACTCCTAAACGAATCTAATCAAGTCTGATTATAATAATCATTAAAATCATACTTATTAATCAAAAATAGGAAATTGAATCTATTGTTTGAATCAAAACCAAAATCAAACACAAAAACACATGAATGACTCTTTAAATCATTCAACAAGCACCCAAAACTCATCAACAACACAACACAACCAACTTCGAACACTCTTGCCTACAAAATCCACTTAATCTGTCCAAGTGACAATTGTCACTCAATGGAATCCTTTATTGACCATCAAGAAAAGGAAACTAGTTGTAAATGACCAAGAAACTACTCGTATTCATTCAATAAGAAACGTGAATCACTTATAGTGGCGTAGTGAAAGTAAGCGTACGTAACAAGAAAACGCAACGTGTGATCGATTAAAAAGAAGTCAATCAACGTAACAAGACCAAGCAAATAAGATTTTCTAGTATTTCAATCAAAATTGTAAATGCATTGTAAGGTAGCTAGTTATACAAAATTATTAAACTACAATAGTTAACGCATTGATAGCTTTTTTTCATTCCGTGACAACCTCCAATGATATGAAGTTTTGATTATCAAACCATCTAAACACACTCCTAAACGAATCTAATCAAGTCTGATTATAATAATCATTAAAATCATACTTATTAATCAAAAATAGGAAATTGAATCTATTGTTTGAATCAAAACCAAAATCAAACACAAAACACATGAATGACTCTTTAAATCATTCAACAAGCACCCAAAACTCATCAACAACACAACACAACCAACTTCGAACACTCTTGCCTACAAAATCCACTTAATCTGTCCAAGTGACAATTGTCACTCAATGGAATCCTTTATTGACCATCAAGAAAAGGAAACTAGTTGTAAATGACCAAGAAACTACTCGTATTCATTCAATAAGAAACGTGAATCACTTATAGTGGCGTAGTGAAAGTAAGCGTACGTAACAAGAAAACGCATCGTGTGATCGATTAAAAGAAGTCAATCAACGTAACAAGACCAAGCAAATAAGATTTTCTAGTATTTCAATCAAAATTGTAAATGCATTGTAAGGTAGCTAGTTATACAAAATTATTAAACTACAATAGTTAACGCATTGATAGCTTTTTTTCATTCCGTGACAACCTCCAATGATATGAAGTTTTGATTATCAAACCATCTAAACACACTCCTAAACGAATCTAATCAAGTCTGATTATAATAATCATTAAAATCATACTTATTAATCAAAAATAGGAAATTGAATCTATTGTTTGAATCAAAACCAAAATCAAACACAAAAACACATGAATGACTCTTTAAATCATTCAACAAGCACCCAAAACTCATCAACAACACAACACAACCAACTTCGAACACTCTTGCCTACAAAATCCACTTAATCTGTCCAAGTGACAATTGTCACTCAATGGAATCCTTTATTGACCATCAAGAAAAGGAAACTAGTTGTAAATGACCAAGAAACTACTCGTATTCATTCAATAAGAAACGTGAATCACTTATAGTGGCGTAGTGAAAGTAAGCGTACGTAACAAGAAAACGCAACGTGTGATCGATTAAAAAGAAGTCAATCAACGTAACAAGACCAAGCAAATAAGATTTTCTAGTATTTCAATCAAAATTGTAAATGCATTGTAAGGTAGCTAGTTATACAAAATTATTAAACTACAATAGTTAACGCATTGATAGCTTTTTTTCATTCCGTGACAACCTCCAATGATATGAAGTTTTGATTATCAAACCATCTAAACACACTCCTAAACGAATCTAATCAAGTCTGATTATAATAATCATTAAAATCATACTTATTAATCAAAAATAGGAAATTGAATCTATTGTTTGAATCAAAACCAAAATCAAACACAAAAACACATGAATGACTCTTTAAATCATTCAACAAGCACCCAAAACTCATCAACAACACAACACAACCAACTTCGAACACTCTTGCCTACAAAATCCACTTAATCTGTCCAAGTGACAATTGTCACTCAATGGAATCCTTTATTGACCATCAAGAAAAGGAAACTAGTTGTAAATGACCAAGAAACTACTCGTATTCATTCAATAAGAAACGTGAATCACTTATAGTGGCGTAGTGAAAGTAAGCGTACGTAACAAGAAAACGCAACGTGTGATCGATTAAAAAGAAGTCAATCAACGTAACAAGACCAAGCAAATAAGATTTTCTAGTATTTCAATCAAAATTGTAAATGCATTATATGGTAGCTAGTTATACAAAATTATTAAACTACAATAGTTAACGCATTGATAGCTTTTTTTCATTCCGTGACAACCTCCAATGATATGAAGTTTTGATTATCAAACCATCTAAACACACTCCTAAACGAATCTAATCAAGTCTGATTATAATAATCATTAAAATCATACTTATTAATCAAAAATAGGAAATTGAATCTATTGTTTGAATCAAAACCAAAATCAAACACAAAACACATGAATGACTCTTTAAATCATTCAACAAGCACCCAAAACTCATCAACAACACAACACAACCAACTTCGAACACTCTTGCCTACAAAATCCACTTAATCTGTCCAAGTGACAATTGTCACTCAATGGAATCCTTTATTGACCATCAAGAAAAGGAAACTAGTTGTAAATGACCAAGAAACTACTCGTATTCATTCAATAAGAAACGTGAATCACTTATAGTGGCGTAGTGAAAGTAAGCGTACGTAACAAGAAAACGCAACGTGTGATCGATTAAAAAGAAGTCAATCAACGTAACAAGACCAAGCAAATAAGATTTTCTAGTATTTCAATCAAAATTGTAAATGCATTGTAAGGTAGCTAGTTATACAAAATTATTAAACTACAATAGTTAACGCATTGATAGCTTTTTTTCATTCCGTGACAACCTCCAATGATATGAAGTTTTGATTATCAAACCATCTAAACACACTCCTAAACGAATCTAATCAAGTCTGATTATAATAATCATTAAAATCATACTTATTAATCAAAAATAGGAAATTGAATCTATTGTTTGAATCAAAACCAAAATCAAACACAAAACACATGAATGACTCTTTAAATCATTCAACAAGCACCCAAAACTCATCAACAACACAACACAACCAACTTCGAACACTCTTGCCTACAAAATCCACTTAATCTGTCCAAGTGACAATTGTCACTCAATGGAATCCTTTATTGACCATCAAGAAAAGGAAACTAGTTGTAAATGACCAAGAAACTACTCGTATTCATTCAATAAGAAACGTGAATCACTTATAGTGGCGTAGTGAAAGTAAGCGTACGTAACAAGAAAACGCAACGTGTGATCGATTAAAAAGAAGTCAATCAACGTAACAAGACCAAGCAAATAAGATTTTCTAGTATTTCAATCAAAATTGTAAATGCATTGTAAGGTAGCTAGTTATACAAAATTATTAAACTACAATAGTTAACGCATTGATAGCTTTTTTTCATTCCGTGACAACCTCCAATGATATGAAGTTTTGATTATCAAACCATCTAAACACACTCCTAAACGAATCTAATCAAGTCTGATTATAATAATCATTAAAATCATACTTATTAATCAAAAATAGGAAATTGAATCTATTGTTTGAATCAAAACCAAAATCAAACACAAAACACATGAATGACTCTTTAAATCATTCAACAAGCACCCAAAACTCATCAACAACACAACACAACCAACTTCGAACACTCTTGCCTACAAAATCCACTTAATCTGTCCAAGTGACAATTGTCACTCAATGGAATCCTTTATTGACCATCAAGAAAAGGAAACTAGTTGTAAATGACCAAGAAACTACTCGTATTCATTCAATAAGAAACGTGAATCACTTATAGTGGCGTAGTGAAAGTAAGCGTACGTAACAAGAAAACGCAACGTGTGATCGATTAAAAAGAAGTCAATCAACGTAACAAGACCAAGCAAATAAGATTTTCTAGTATTTCAATCAAAATTGTAAATGCATTGTAAGGTAGCTAGTTATACAAAATTATTAAACTACAATAGTTAACGCATTGATAGCTTTTTTTCATTCCGTGACAACCTCCAATGATATGAAGTTTTGATTATCAAACCATCTAAACACACTCCTAAACGAATCTAATCAAGTCTGATTATAATAATCATTAAAATCATACTTATTAATCAAAAATAGGAAATTGAATCTATTGTTTGAATCAAAACCAAAATCAAACACAAAAACACATGAATGACTCTTTAAATCATTCAACAAGCACCCAAAACTCATCAACAACACAACACAACCAACTTCGAACACTCTTGCCTACAAAATCCACTTAATCTGTCCAAGTGACAATTGTCACTCAATGGAATCCTTTATTGACCATCAAGAAAAGGAAACTAGTTGTAAATGACCAAGAAACTACTCGTATTCATTCAATAAGAAACGTGAATCACTTATAGTGGCGTAGTGAAAGTAAGCGTACGTAACAAGAAAACGCAACGTGTGATCGATTAAAAAGAAGTCAATCAACGTAACAAGACCAAGCAAATAAGATTTTCTAGTATTTCAATCAAAATTGTAAATGCATTGTAAGGTAGCTAGTTATACAAAATTATTAAACTACAATAGTTAACGCATTGATAGCTTTTTTTCATTCCGTGACAACCTCCAATGATATGAAGTTTTGATTATCAAACCATCTAAACACACTCCTAAACGAATCTAATCAAGTCTGATTATAATAATCATTAAAATCATACTTATTAATCAAAAATAGGAAATTGAATCTATTGTTTGAATCAAAACCAAAATCAAACACAAAACACATGAATGACTCTTTAAATCATTCAACAAGCACCCAAAACTCATCAACAACACAACACAACCAACTTCGAACACTCTTGCCTACAAAATCCACTTAATCTGTCCAAGTGACAATTGTCACTCAATGGAATCCTTTATTGACCATCAAGAAAAGGAAACTAGTTGTAAATGACCAAGAAACTACTCGTATTCATTCAATAAGAAACGTGAATCACTTATAGTGGCGTAGTGAAAGTAAGCGTACGTAACAAGAAAACGCAACGTGTGATCGATTAAAAAGAAGTCAATCAACGTAACAAGACCAAGCAAATAAGATTTTCTAGTATTTCAATCAAAATTGTAAATGCATTGTAAGGTAGCTAGTTATACAAAATTATTAAACTACAATAGTTAACGCATTGATAGCTTTTTTCATTCCGTGACAACCTCCAATGATATGAAGTTTTGATTATCAAACCATCTAAACACACTCCTAAACGAATCTAATCAAGTCTGATTATAATAATCATTAAAATCATACTTATTAATCAAAAATAGGAAATTGAATCTATTGTTTGAATCAAAACCAAAATCAAACACAAAACACATGAATGACTCTTTAAATCATTCAACAAGCACCCAAAACTCATCAACAACACAACACAACCAACTTCGAACACTCTTGCCTACAAAATCCACTTAATCTGTCCAAGTGACAATTGTCACTCAATGGAATCCTTTATTGACCATCAAGAAAAGGAAACTAGTTGTAAATGACCAAGAAACTACTCGTATTCATTCAATAAGAAACGTGAATCACTTATAGTGGCGTAGTGAAAGTAAGCGTACGTAACAAGAAAACGCAACGTGTGATCGATTAAAAAGAAGTCAATCAACGTAACAAGACCAAGCAAATAAGATTTTCTAGTATTTCAATCAAAATTGTAAATGCATTGTAAGGTAGCTAGTTATACAAAATTATTAAACTACAATAGTTAACGCATTGATAGCTTTTTTTCATTCCGTGACAACCTCCAATGATATGAAGTTTTGATTATCAAACCATCTAAACACACTCCTAAACGAATCTAATCAAGTCTGATTATAATAATCATTAAAATCATACTTATTAATCAAAAATAGGAAATTGAATCTATTGTTTGAATCAAAACCAAAATCAAACACAAAAACACATGAATGACTCTTTAAATCATTCAACAAGCACCCAAAACTCATCAACAACACAACACAACCAACTTCGAACACTCTTGCCTACAAAATCCACTTAATCTGTCCAAGTGACAATTGTCACTCAATGGAATCCTTTATTGACCATCAAGAAAAGGAAACTAGTTGTAAATGACCAAGAAACTACTCGTATTCATTCAATAAGAAACGTGAATCACTTATAGTGGCGTAGTGAAAGTAAGCGTACGTAACAAGAAAACGCAACGTGTGATCGATTAAAAAGAAGTCAATCAACGTAACAAGACCAAGCAAATAAGATTTTCTAGTATTTCAATCAAAATTGTAAATGCATTGTACGGTAGCTAGTTATACAAAATTATTAAACTACAATAGTTAACGCATTGATAGCTTTTTTTCATTCCGTGACAACCTCCAATGATATGAAGTTTTGATTATCAAACCATCTAAACACACTCCTAAACGAATCTAATCAAGTCTGATTATAATAATCATTAAAATCATACTTATTAATCAAAAATAGGAAATTGAATCTATTGTTTGAATCAAAACCAAAATCAAACACAAAACACATGAATGACTCTTTAAATCATTCAACAAGCACCCAAAACTCATCAACAACACAACACAACCAACTTCGAACACTCTTGCCTACAAAATCCACTTAATCTGTCCAAGTGACAATTGTCACTCAATGGAATCCTTTATTGACCATCAAGAAAAGGAAACTAGTTGTAAATGACCAAGAAACTACTCGTATTCATTCAATAAGAAACGTGAATCACTTATAGTGGCGTAGTGAAAGTAAGCGTACGTAACAAGAAAACGCAACGTGTGATCGATTAAAAGAAGTCAATCAACGTAACAAGACCAAGCAAATAAGATTTTCTAGTATTTCAATCAAAATTGTAAATGCATTGTAAGGTAGCTAGTTATACAAAATTATTAAACTACAATAGTTAACGCATTGATAGCTTTTTTCATTCCGTGACAACCTCCAATGATATGAAGTTTTGATTATCAAACCATCTAAACACACTCCTAAACGAATCTAATCAAGTCTGATTATAATAATCATTAAAATCATACTTATTAATCAAAAATAGGAAATTGAATCTATTGTTTGAATCAAAACCAAAATCAAACACAAAAACACATGAATGACTCTTTAAATCATTCAACAAGCACCCAAAACTCATCAACAACACAACACAACCAACTTCGAACACTCTTGCCTACAAAATCCACTTAATCTGTCCAAGTGACAATTGTCACTCAATGGAATCCTTTATTGACCATCAAGAAAAGGAAACTAGTTGTAAATGACCAAGAAACTACTCGTATTCATTCAATAAGAAACGTGAATCACTTATAGTGGCGTAGTGAAAGTAAGCGTACGTAACAAGAAAACGCAACGTGTGATCGATTAAAAAGAAGTCAATCAACGTAACAAGACCAAGCAAATAAGATTTTCTAGTATTTCAATCAAAATTGTAAATGCATTGTAAGGATGCTAGTTATACAAAATTATTAAACTACAATAGTTAACGCATTGATAGCTTTTTTCATTCCGTGACAACCTCCAATGATATGAAGTTTTGATTATCAAACCATCTAAACACACTCCTAAACGAATCTAATCAAGTCTGATTATAATAATCATTAAAATCATACTTATTAATCAAAAATAGGAAATTGAATCTATTGTTTGAATCAAAACCAAAATCAAACACAAAAACACATGAATGACTCTTTAAATCATTCAACAAGCACCCAAAACTCATCAACAACACAACACAACCAACTTCGAACACTCTTGCCTACAAAATCCACTTAATCTGTCCAAGTGACAATTGTCACTCAATGGAATCCTTTATTGACCATCAAGAAAAGGAAACTAGTTGTAAATGACCAAGAAACTACTCGTATTCATTCAATAAGAAACGTGAATCACTTATAGTGGCGTAGTGAAAGTAAGCGTACGTAACAAGAAAACGCAACGTGTGATCGATTAAAAAGAAGTCAATCAACGTAACAAGACCAAGCAAATAAGATTTTCTAGTATTTCAATCAAAATTGTAAATGCATTGTAAGGTAGCTAGTTATACAAAATTATTAAACTACAATAGTTAACGCATTGATAGCTTTTTTCATTCCGTGACAACCTCCAATGATATGAAGTTTTGATTATCAAACCATCTAAACACACTCCTAAACGAATCTAATCAAGTCTGATTATAATAATCATTAAAATCATACTTATTAATCAAAAATAGGAAATTGAATCTATTGTTTGAATCAAAACCAAAATCAAACACAAAAACACATGAATGACTCTTTAAATCATTCAACAAGCACCCAAAACTCATCAACAACACAACACAACCAACTTCGAACACTCTTGCCTACAAAATCCACTTAATCTGTCCAAGTGACAATTGTCACTCAATGGAATCCTTTATTGACCATCAAGAAAAGGAAACTAGTTGTAAATGACCAAGAAACTACTCGTATTCATTCAATAAGAAACGTGAATCACTTATAGTGGCGTAGTGAAAGTAAGCGTACGTAACAAGAAAACGCAACGTGTGATCGATTAAAAAGAAGTCAATCAACGTAACAAGACCAAGCAAATAAGATTTTCTAGTATTTCAATCAAAATTGTAAATGCATTGTAAGGTAGCTAGTTATACAAAATTATTAAACTACAATAGTTAACGCATTGATAGCTTTTTTCATTCCGTGACAACCTCCAATGATATGAAGTTTTGATTATCAAACCATCTAAACACACTCCTAAACGAATCTAATCAAGTCTGATTATAATAATCATTAAAATCATACTTATTAATCAAAAATAGGAAATTGAATCTATTGTTTGAATCAAAACCAAAATCAAACACAAAACACATGAATGACTCTTTAAATCATTCAACAAGCACCCAAAACTCATCAACAACACAACACAACCAACTTCGAACACTCTTGCCTACAAAATCCACTTAATCTGTCCAAGTGACAATTGTCACTCAATGGAATCCTTTATTGACCATCAAGAAAAGGAAACTAGTTGTAAATGACCAAGAAACTACTCGTATTCATTCAATAAGAAACGTGAATCACTTATAGTGGCGTAGTGAAAGTAAGCGTACGTAACAAGAAAACGCATCGTGTGATCGATTAAAAGAAGTCAATCAACGTAACAAGACCAAGCAAATAAGATTTTCTAGTATTTCAATCAAAATTGTAAATGCATTGTAAGGTAGCTAGTTATACAAAATTATTAAACTACAATAGTTAACGCATTGATAGCTTTTTTTCATTCCGTGACAACCTCCAATGATATGAAGTTTTGATTATCAAACCATCTAAACACACTCCTAAACGAATCTAATCAAGTCTGATTATAATAATCATTAAAATCATACTTATTAATCAAAAATAGGAAATTGAATCTATTGTTTGAATCAAAACCAAAATCAAACACAAAAACACATGAATGACTCTTTAAATCATTCAACAAGCACCCAAAACTCATCAACAACACAACACAACCAACTTCGAACACTCTTGCCTACAAAATCCACTTAATCTGTCCAAGTGACAATTGTCACTCAATGGAATCCTTTATTGACCATCAAGAAAAGGAAACTAGTTGTAAATGACCAAGAAACTACTCGTATTCATTCAATAAGAAACGTGAATCACTTATAGTGGCGTAGTGAAAGTAAGCGTACGTAACAAGAAAACGCAACGTGTGATCGATTAAAAAGAAGTCAATCAACGTAACAAGACCAAGCAAATAAGATTTTCTAGTATTTCAATCAAAATTGTAAATGCATTGTAAGGTAGCTAGTTATACAAAATTATTAAACTACAATAGTTAACGCATTGATAGCTTTTTTTCATTCCGTGACAACCTCCAATGATATGAAGTTTTGATTATCAAACCATCTAAACACACTCCTAAACGAATCTAATCAAGTCTGATTATAATAATCATTAAAATCATACTTATTAATCAAAAATAGGAAATTGAATCTATTGTTTGAATCAAAACCAAAATCAAACACAAAACACATGAATGACTCTTTAAATCATTCAACAAGCACCCAAAACTCATCAACAACACAACACAACCAACTTCGAACACTCTTGCCTACAAAATCCACTTAATCTGTCCAAGTGACAATTGTCACTCAATGGAATCCTTTATTGACCATCAAGAAAAGGAAACTAGTTGTAAATGACCAAGAAACTACTCGTATTCATTCAATAAGAAACGTGAATCACTTATAGTGGCGTAGTGAAAGTAAGCGTACGTAACAAGAAAACGCAACGTGTGATCGATTAAAAAGAAGTCAATCAACGTAACAAGACCAAGCAAATAAGATTTTCTAGTATTTCAATCAAAATTGTAAATGCATTGTAAGGTAGCTAGTTATACAAAATTATTAAACTACAATAGTTAACGCATTGATAGCTTTTTTTCATTCCGTGACAACCTCCAATGATATGAAGTTTTGATTATCAAACCATCTAAACACACTCCTAAACGAATCTAATCAAGTCTGATTATAATAATCATTAAAATCATACTTATTAATCAAAAATAGGAAATTGAATCTATTGTTTGAATCAAAACCAAAATCAAACACAAAACACATGAATGACTCTTTAAATCATTCAACAAGCACCCAAAACTCATCAACAACACAACACAACCAACTTCGAACACTCTTGCCTACAAAATCCACTTAATCTGTCCAAGTGACAATTGTCACTCAATGGAATCCTTTATTGACCATCAAGAAAAGGAAACTAGTTGTAAATGACCAAGAAACTACTCGTATTCATTCAATAAGAAACGTGAATCACTTATAGTGGCGTAGTGAAAGTAAGCGTACGTAACAAGAAAACGCAACGTGTGATCGATTAAAAAGAAGTCAATCAACGTAACAAGACCAAGCAAATAAGATTTTCTAGTATTTCAATCAAAATTGTAAATGCATTGTAAGGTAGCTAGTTATACAAAATTATTAAACTACAATAGTTAACGCATTGATAGCTTTTTTTCATTCCGTGACAACCTCCAATGATATGAAGTTTTGATTATCAAACCATCTAAACACACTCCTAAACGAATCTAATCAAGTCTGATTATAATAATCATTAAAATCATACTTATTAATCAAAAATAGGAAATTGAATCTATTGTTTGAATCAAAACCAAAATCAAACACAAAAACACATGAATGACTCTTTAAATCATTCAACAAGCACCCAAAACTCATCAACAACACAACACAACCAACTTCGAACACTCTTGCCTACAAAATCCACTTAATCTGTCCAAGTGACAATTGTCACTCAATGGAATCCTTTATTGACCATCAAGAAAAGGAAACTAGTTGTAAATGACCAAGAAACTACTCGTATTCATTCAATAAGAAACGTGAATCACTTATAGTGGCGTAGTGAAAGTAAGCGTACGTAACAAGAAAACGCAACGTGTGATCGATTAAAAAGAAGTCAATCAACGTAACAAGACCAAGCAAATAAGATTTTCTAGTATTTCAATCAAAATTGTAAATGCATTGTAAGGTAGCTAGTTATACAAAATTATTAAACTACAATAGTTAACGCATTGATAGCTTTTTTTCATTCCGTGACAACCTCCAATGATATGAAGTTTTGATTATCAAACCATCTAAACACACTCCTAAACGAATCTAATCAAGTCTGATTATAATAATCATTAAAATCATACTTATTAATCAAAAATAGGAAATTGAATCTATTGTTTGAATCAAAACCAAAATCAAACACAAAACACATGAATGACTCTTTAAATCATTCAACAAGCACCCAAAACTCATCAACAACACAACACAACCAACTTCGAACACTCTTGCCTACAAAATCCACTTAATCTGTCCAAGTGACAATTGTCACTCAATGGAATCCTTTATTGACCATCAAGAAAAGGAAACTAGTTGTAAATGACCAAGAAACTACTCGTATTCATTCAATAAGAAACGTGAATCACTTATAGTGGCGTAGTGAAAGTAAGCGTACGTAACAAGAAAACGCATCGTGTGATCGATTAAAAGAAGTCAATCAACGTAACAAGACCAAGCAAATAAGATTTTCTAGTATTTCAATCAAAATTGTAAATGCATTGTAAGGTAGCTAGTTATACAAAATTATTAAACTACAATAGTTAACGCATTGATAGCTTTTTTTCATTCCGTGACAACCTCCAATGATATGAAGTTTTGATTATCAAACCATCTAAACACACTCCTAAACGAATCTAATCAAGTCTGATTATAATAATCATTAAAATCATACTTATTAATCAAAAATAGGAAATTGAATCTATTGTTTGAATCAAAACCAAAATCAAACACAAAACACATGAATGACTCTTTAAATCATTCAACAAGCACCCAAAACTCATCAACAACACAACACAACCAACTTCGAACACTCTTGCCTACAAAATCCACTTAATCTGTCCAAGTGACAATTGTCACTCAATGGAATCCTTTATTGACCATCAAGAAAAGGAAACTAGTTGTAAATGACCAAGAAACTACTCGTATTCATTCAATAAGAAACGTGAATCACTTATAGTGGCGTAGTGAAAGTAAGCGTACGTAACAAGAAAACGCAACGTGTGATCGATTAAAAAGAAGTCAATCAACGTAACAAGACCAAGCAAATAAGATTTTCTAGTATTTCAATCAAAATTGTAAATGCATTGTAAGGTAGCTAGTTATACAAAATTATTAAACTACAATAGTTAACGCATTGATAGCTTTTTTTCATTCCGTGACAACCTCCAATGATATGAAGTTTTGATTATCAAACCATCTAAACACACTCCTAAACGAATCTAATCAAGTCTGATTATAATAATCATTAAAATCATACTTATTAATCAAAAATAGGAAATTGAATCTATTGTTTGAATCAAAACCAAAATCAAACACAAAAACACATGAATGACTCTTTAAATCATTCAACAAGCACCCAAAACTCATCAACAACACAACACAACCAACTTCGAACACTCTTGCCTACAAAATCCACTTAATCTGTCCAAGTGACAATTGTCACTCAATGGAATCCTTTATTGACCATCAAGAAAAGGAAACTAGTTGTAAATGACCAAGAAACTACTCGTATTCATTCAATAAGAAACGTGAATCACTTATAGTGGCGTAGTGAAAGTAAGCGTACGTAACAAGAAAACGCAACGTGTGATCGATTAAAAAGAAGTCAATCAACGTAACAAGACCAAGCAAATAAGATTTTCTAGTATTTCAATCAAAATTGTAAATGCATTGTAAGGTAGCTAGTTATACAAAATTATTAAACTACAATAGTTAACGCATTGATAGCTTTTTTTCATTCCGTGACAACCTCCAATGATATGAAGTTTTGATTATCAAACCATCTAAACACACTCCTAAACGAATCTAATCAAGTCTGATTATAATAATCATTAAAATCATACTTATTAATCAAAAATAGGAAATTGAATCTATTGTTTGAATCAAAACCAAAATCAAACACAAAAACACATGAATGACTCTTTAAATCATTCAACAAGCACCCAAAACTCATCAACAACACAACACAACCAACTTCGAACACTCTTGCCTACAAAATCCACTTAATCTGTCCAAGTGACAATTGTCACTCAATGGAATCCTTTATTGACCATCAAGAAAAGGAAACTAGTTGTAAATGACCAAGAAACTACTCGTATTCATTCAATAAGAAACGTGAATCACTTATAGTGGCGTAGTGAAAGTAAGCGTACGTAACAAGAAAACGCAACGTGTGATCGATTAAAAAGAAGTCAATCAACGTAACAAGACCAAGCAAATAAGATTTTCTAGTATTTCAATCAAAATTGTAAATGCATTGTAAGGTAGCTAGTTATACAAAATTATTAAACTACAATAGTTAACGCATTGATAGCTTTTTTTCATTCCGTGACAACCTCCAATGATATGAAGTTTTGATTATCAAACCATCTAAACACACTCCTAAACGAATCTAATCAAGTCTGATTATAATAATCATTAAAATCATACTTATTAATCAAAAATAGGAAATTGAATCTATTGTTTGAATCAAAACCAAAATCAAACACAAAAACACATGAATGACTCTTTAAATCATTCAACAAGCACCCAAAACTCATCAACAACACAACACAACCAACTTCGAACACTCTTGCCTACAAAATCCACTTAATCTGTCCAAGTGACAATTGTCACTCAATGGAATCCTTTATTGACCATCAAGAAAAGGAAACTAGTTGTAAATGACCAAGAAACTACTCGTATTCATTCAATAAGAAACGTGAATCACTTATAGTGGCGTAGTGAAAGTAAGCGTACGTAACAAGAAAACGCAACGTGTGATCGATTAAAAAGAAGTCAATCAACGTAACAAGACCAAGCAAATAAGATTTTCTAGTATTTCAATCAAAATTGTAAATGCATTGTAAGGTAGCTAGTTATACAAAATTATTAAACTACAATAGTTAACGCATTGATAGCTTTTTTTCATTCCGTGACAACCTCCAATGATATGAAGTTTTGATTATCAAACCATCTAAACACACTCCTAAACGAATCTAATCAAGTCTGATTATAATAATCATTAAAATCATACTTATTAATCAAAAATAGGAAATTGAATCTATTGTTTGAATCAAAACCAAAATCAAACACAAAAACACATGAATGACTCTTTAAATCATTCAACAAGCACCCAAAACTCATCAACAACACAACACAACCAACTTCGAACACTCTTGCCTACAAAATCCACTTAATCTGTCCAAGTGACAATTGTCACTCAATGGAATCCTTTATTGACCATCAAGAAAAGGAAACTAGTTGTAAATGACCAAGAAACTACTCGTATTCATTCAATAAGAAACGTGAATCACTTATAGTGGCGTAGTGAAAGTAAGCGTACGTAACAAGAAAACGCAACGTGTGATCGATTAAAAAGAAGTCAATCAACGTAACAAGACCAAGCAAATAAGATTTTCTAGTATTTCAATCAAAATTGTAAATGCATTGTAAGGTAGCTAGTTATACAAAATTATTAAACTACAATAGTTAACGCATTGATAGCTTTTTTTCATTCCGTGACAACCTCCAATGATATGAAGTTTTGATTATCAAACCATCTAAACACACTCCTAAACGAATCTAATCAAGTCTGATTATAATAATCATTAAAATCATACTTATTAATCAAAAATAGGAAATTGAATCTATTGTTTGAATCAAAACCAAAATCAAACACAAAAACACATGAATGACTCTTTAAATCATTCAACAAGCACCCAAAACTCATCAACAACACAACACAACCAACTTCGAACACTCTTGCCTACAAAATCCACTTAATCTGTCCAAGTGACAATTGTCACTCAATGGAATCCTTTATTGACCATCAAGAAAAGGAAACTAGTTGTAAATGACCAAGAAACTACTCGTATTCATTCAATAAGAAACGTGAATCACTTATAGTGGCGTAGTGAAAGTAAGCGTACGTAACAAGAAAACGCAACGTGTGATCGATTAAAAAGAAGTCAATCAACGTAACAAGACCAAGCAAATAAGATTTTCTAGTATTTCAATCAAAATTGTAAATGCATTGTAAGGTAGCTAGTTATACAAAATTATTAAACTACAATAGTTAACGCATTGATAGCTTTTTTTCATTCCGTGACAACCTCCAATGATATGAAGTTTTGATTATCAAACCATCTAAACACACTCCTAAACGAATCTAATCAAGTCTGATTATAATAATCATTAAAATCATACTTATTAATCAAAAATAGGAAATTGAATCTATTGTTTGAATCAAAACCAAAATCAAACACAAAAACACATGAATGACTCTTTAAATCATTCAACAAGCACCCAAAACTCATCAACAACACAACACAACCAACTTCGAACACTCTTGCCTACAAAATCCACTTAATCTGTCCAAGTGACAATTGTCACTCAATGGAATCCTTTATTGACCATCAAGAAAAGGAAACTAGTTGTAAATGACCAAGAAACTACTCGTATTCATTCAATAAGAAACGTGAATCACTTATAGTGGCGTAGTGAAAGTAAGCGTACGTAACAAGAAAACGCAACGTGTGATCGATTAAAAAGAAGTCAATCAACGTAACAAGACCAAGCAAATAAGATTTTCTAGTATTTCAATCAAAATTGTAAATGCATTGTAAGGTAGCTAGTTATACAAAATTATTAAACTACAATAGTTAACGCATTGATAGCTTTTTTTCATTCCGTGACAACCTCCAATGATATGAAGTTTTGATTATCAAACCATCTAAACACACTCCTAAACGAATCTAATCAAGTCTGATTATAATAATCATTAAAATCATACTTATTAATCAAAAATAGGAAATTGAATCTATTGTTTGAATCAAAACCAAAATCAAACACATGAATGACTCTTTAAATCATTCAACAAGCACCCAAAACTCATCAACAACACAACACAACCAACTTCGAACACTCTTGCCTACAAAATCCACTTAATCTGTCCAAGTGACAATTGTCACTCAATGGAATCCTTTATTGACCATCAAGAAAAAAACAAGAAACTGTATTCATTCGTGAATCACTTAAGTGGCGTAGTGAAAGTAAGCGTACGTAACAAGAAAACGCATCGTGTGATCGATTAAAAGAAGTCAATCAACGTAACAAGACCAAGCAAATAAGATTTTCTAGTATTTCAATCAAAATTGTAAATGCATTGTAAGGTAGCTAGTTATACAAAATTATTAAACTACAATAGTTAACGCATTGATAGCTTTTTTTCATTCCGTGACAACCTCCAATGATATGAAGTTTTGATTATCAAACCATCTAAACACACTCCTAAACGAATCTAATCAAGTCTGATTATAATAATCATTAAAATCATACTTATTAATCAAAAATAGGAAATTGAATCTATTGTTTGAATCAAAACCAAAATCAAACACAAAAACACATGAATGACTCTTTAAATCATTCAACAAGCACCCAAAACTCATCAACAACACAACACAACCAACTTCGAACACTCTTGCCTACAAAATCCACTTAATCTGTCCAAGTGACAATTGTCACTCAATGGAATCCTTTATTGACCATCAAGAAAAGGAAACTAGTTGTAAATGACCAAGAAACTACTCGTATTCATTCAATAAGAAACGTGAATCACTTATAGTGGCGTAGTGAAAGTAAGCGTACGTAACAAGAAAACGCATCGTGTGATCGATTAAAAGAAGTCAATCAACGTAACAAGACCAAGCAAATAAGATTTTCTAGTATTTCAATCAAAATTGTAAATGCATTGTAAGGTAGCTAGTTATACAAAATTATTAAACTACAATAGTTAACGCATTGATAGCTTTTTTCATTCCGTGACAACCTCCAATGATATGAAGTTTTGATTATCAAACCATCTAAACACACTCCTAAACGAATCTAATCAAGTCTGATTATAATAATCATTAAAATCATACTTATTAATCAAAAATAGGAAATTGAATCTATTGTTTGAATCAAAACCAAAATCAAACACAAAAACACATGAATGACTCTTTAAATCATTCAACAAGCACCCAAAACTCATCAACAACACAACACAACCAACTTCGAACACTCTTGCCTACAAAATCCACTTAATCTGTCCAAGTGACAATTGTCACTCAATGGAATCCTTTATTGACCATCAAGAAAAGGAAACTAGTTGTAAATGACCAAGAAACTACTCGTATTCATTCAATAAGAAACGTGAATCACTTATAGTGGCGTAGTGAAAGTAAGCGTACGTAACAAGAAAACGCAACGTGTGATCGATTAAAAAGAAGTCAATCAACGTAACAAGACCAAGCAAATAAGATTTTCTAGTATTTCAATCAAAATTGTAAATGCATTGTAAGGTAGCTAGTTATACAAAATTATTAAACTACAATAGTTAACGCATTGATAGCTTTTTTTCATTCCGTGACAACCTCCAATGATATGAAGTTTTGATTATCAAACCATCTAAACACACTCCTAAACGAATCTAATCAAGTCTGATTATAATAATCATTAAAATCATACTTATTAATCAAAAATAGGAAATTGAATCTATTGTTTGAATCAAAACCAAAATCAAACACAAAACACATGAATGACTCTTTAAATCATTCAACAAGCACCCAAAACTCATCAACAACACAACACAACCAACTTCGAACACTCTTGCCTACAAAATCCACTTAATCTGTCCAAGTGACAATTGTCACTCAATGGAATCCTTTATTGACCATCAAGAAAAGGAAACTAGTTGTAAATGACCAAGAAACTACTCGTATTCATTCAATAAGAAACGTGAATCACTTATAGTGGCGTAGTGAAAGTAAGCGTACGTAACAAGAAAACGCAACGTGTGATCGATTAAAAAGAAGTCAATCAACGTAACAAGACCAAGCAAATAAGATTTTCTAGTATTTCAATCAAAATTGTAAATGCATTGTAAGGTAGCTAGTTATACAAAATTATTAAACTACAATAGTTAACGCATTGATAGCTTTTTTTCATTCCGTGACAACCTCCAATGATATGAAGTTTTGATTATCAAACCATCTAAACACACTCCTAAACGAATCTAATCAAGTCTGATTATAATAATCATTAAAATCATACTTATTAATCAAAAATAGGAAATTGAATCTATTGTTTGAATCAAAACCAAAATCAAACACAAAAACACATGAATGACTCTTTAAATCATTCAACAAGCACCCAAAACTCATCAACAACACAACACAACCAACTTCGAACACTCTTGCCTACAAAATCCACTTAATCTGTCCAAGTGACAATTGTCACTCAATGGAATCCTTTATTGACCATCAAGAAAAGGAAACTAGTTGTAAATGACCAAGAAACTACTCGTATTCATTCAATAAGAAACGTGAATCACTTATAGTGGCGTAGTGAAAGTAAGCGTACGTAACAAGAAAACGCAACGTGTGATCGATTAAAAAGAAGTCAATCAACGTAACAAGACCAAGCAAATAAGATTTTCTAGTATTTCAATCAAAATTGTAAATGCATTGTAAGGTAGCTAGTTATACAAAATTATTAAACTACAATAGTTAACGCATTGATAGCTTTTTTTCATTCCGTGACAACCTCCAATGATATGAAGTTTTGATTATCAAACCATCTAAACACACTCCTAAACGAATCTAATCAAGTCTGATTATAATAATCATTAAAATCATACTTATTAATCAAAAATAGGAAATTGAATCTATTGTTTGAATCAAAACCAAAATCAAACACAAAAACACATGAATGACTCTTTAAATCATTCAACAAGCACCCAAAACTCATCAACAACACAACACAACCAACTTCGAACACTCTTGCCTACAAAATCCACTTAATCTGTCCAAGTGACAATTGTCACTCAATGGAATCCTTTATTGACCATCAAGAAAAGGAAACTAGTTGTAAATGACCAAGAAACTACTCGTATTCATTCAATAAGAAACGTGAATCACTTATAGTGGCGTAGTGAAAGTAAGCGTACGTAACAAGAAAACGCAACGTGTGATCGATTAAAAAGAAGTCAATCAACGTAACAAGACCAAGCAAATAAGATTTTCTAGTATTTCAATCAAAATTGTAAATGCATTGTAAGGTAGCTAGTTATACAAAATTATTAAACTACAATAGTTAACGCATTGATAGCTTTTTTTCATTCCGTGACAACCTCCAATGATATGAAGTTTTGATTATCAAACCATCTAAACACACTCCTAAACGAATCTAATCAAGTCTGATTATAATAATCATTAAAATCATACTTATTAATCAAAAATAGGAAATTGAATCTATTGTTTGAATCAAAACCAAAATCAAACACAAAAACACATGAATGACTCTTTAAATCATTCAACAAGCACCCAAAACTCATCAACAACACAACACAACCAACTTCGAACACTCTTGCCTACAAAATCCACTTAATCTGTCCAAGTGACAATTGTCACTCAATGGAATCCTTTATTGACCATCAAGAAAAGGAAACTAGTTGTAAATGACCAAGAAACTACTCGTATTCATTCAATAAGAAACGTGAATCACTTATAGTGGCGTAGTGAAAGTAAGCGTACGTAACAAGAAAACGCAACGTGTGATCGATTAAAAAGAAGTCAATCAACGTAACAAGACCAAGCAAATAAGATTTTCTAGTATTTCAATCAAAATTGTAAATGCATTGTAAGGTAGCTAGTTATACAAAATTATTAAACTACAATAGTTAACGCATTGATAGCTTTTTTTCATTCCGTGACAACCTCCAATGATATGAAGTTTTGATTATCAAACCATCTAAACACACTCCTAAACGAATCTAATCAAGTCTGATTATAATAATCATTAAAATCATACTTATTAATCAAAAATAGGAAATTGAATCTATTGTTTGAATCAAAACCAAAATCAAACACAAAAACACATGAATGACTCTTTAAATCATTCAACAAGCACCCAAAACTCATCAACAACACAACACAACCAACTTCGAACACTCTTGCCTACAAAATCCACTTAATCTGTCCAAGTGACAATTGTCACTCAATGGAATCCTTTATTGACCATCAAGAAAAGGAAACTAGTTGTAAATGACCAAGAAACTACTCGTATTCATTCAATAAGAAACGTGAATCACTTATAGTGGCGTAGTGAAAGTAAGCGTACGTAACAAGAAAACGCAACGTGTGATCGATTAAAAAGAAGTCAATCAACGTAACAAGACCAAGCAAATAAGATTTTCTAGTATTTCAATCAAAATTGTAAATGCATTGTAAGGTAGCTAGTTATACAAAATTATTAAACTACAATAGTTAACGCATTGATAGCTTTTTTTCATTCCGTGACAACCTCCAATGATATGAAGTTTTGATTATCAAACCATCTAAACACACTCCTAAACGAATCTAATCAAGTCTGATTATAATAATCATTAAAATCATACTTATTAATCAAAAATAGGAAATTGAATCTATTGTTTGAATCAAAACCAAAATCAAACACAAAAACACATGAATGACTCTTTAAATCATTCAACAAGCACCCAAAACTCATCAACAACACAACACAACCAACTTCGAACACTCTTGCCTACAAAATCCACTTAATCTGTCCAAGTGACAATTGTCACTCAATGGAATCCTTTATTGACCATCAAGAAAAGGAAACTAGTTGTAAATGACCAAGAAACTACTCGTATTCATTCAATAAGAAACGTGAATCACTTATAGTGGCGTAGTGAAAGTAAGCGTACGTAACAAGAAAACGCAACGTGTGATCGATTAAAAAGAAGTCAATCAACGTAACAAGACCAAGCAAATAAGATTTTCTAGTATTTCAATCAAAATTGTAAATGCATTGTAAGGTAGCTAGTTATACAAAATTATTAAACTACAATAGTTAACGCATTGATAGCTTTTTTTCATTCCGTGACAACCTCCAATGATATGAAGTTTTGATTATCAAACCATCTAAACACACTCCTAAACGAATCTAATCAAGTCTGATTATAATAATCATTAAAATCATACTTATTAATCAAAAATAGGAAATTGAATCTATTGTTTGAATCAAAACCAAAATCAAACACAAAAACACATGAATGACTCTTTAAATCATTCAACAAGCACCCAAAACTCATCAACAACACAACACAACCAACTTCGAACACTCTTGCCTACAAAATCCACTTAATCTGTCCAAGTGACAATTGTCACTCAATGGAATCCTTTATTGACCATCAAGAAAAGGAAACTAGTTGTAAATGACCAAGAAACTACTCGTATTCATTCAATAAGAAACGTGAATCACTTATAGTGGCGTAGTGAAAGTAAGCGTACGTAACAAGAAAACGCAACGTGTGATCGATTAAAAAGAAGTCAATCAACGTAACAAGACCAAGCAAATAAGATTTTCTAGTATTTCAATCAAAATTGTAAATGCATTGTAAGGTAGCTAGTTATACAAAATTATTAAACTACAATAGTTAACGCATTGATAGCTTTTTTTCATTCCGTGACAACCTCCAATGATATGAAGTTTTGATTATCAAACCATCTAAACACACTCCTAAACGAATCTAATCAAGTCTGATTATAATAATCATTAAAATCATACTTATTAATCAAAAATAGGAAATTGAATCTATTGTTTGAATCAAAACCAAAATCAAACACAAAACACATGAATGACTCTTTAAATCATTCAACAAGCACCCAAAACTCATCAACAACACAACACAACCAACTTCGAACACTCTTGCCTACAAAATCCACTTAATCTGTCCAAGTGACAATTGTCACTCAATGGAATCCTTTATTGACCATCAAGAAAAGGAAACTAGTTGTAAATGACCAAGAAACTACTCGTATTCATTCAATAAGAAACGTGAATCACTTATAGTGGCGTAGTGAAAGTAAGCGTACGTAACAAGAAAACGCAACGTGTGATCGATTAAAAAGAAGTCAATCAACGTAACAAGACCAAGCAAATAAGATTTTCTAGTATTTCAATCAAAATTGTAAATGCATTGTAAGGTAGCTAGTTATACAAAATTATTAAACTACAATAGTTAACGCATTGATAGCTTTTTTTCATTCCGTGACAACCTCCAATGATATGAAGTTTTGATTATCAAACCATCTAAACACACTCCTAAACGAATCTAATCAAGTCTGATTATAATAATCATTAAAATCATACTTATTAATCAAAAATAGGAAATTGAATCTATTGTTTGAATCAAAACCAAAATCAAACACAAAAACACATGAATGACTCTTTAAATCATTCAACAAGCACCCAAAACTCATCAACAACACAACACAACCAACTTCGAACACTCTTGCCTACAAAATCCACTTAATCTGTCCAAGTGACAATTGTCACTCAATGGAATCCTTTATTGACCATCAAGAAAAGGAAACTAGTTGTAAATGACCAAGAAACTACTCGTATTCATTCAATAAGAAACGTGAATCACTTATAGTGGCGTAGTGAAAGTAAGCGTACGTAACAAGAAAACGCAACGTGTGATCGATTAAAAAGAAGTCAATCAACGTAACAAGACCAAGCAAATAAGATTTTCTAGTATTTCAATCAAAATTGTAAATGCATTGTAAGGTAGCTAGTTATACAAAATTATTAAACTACAATAGTTAACGCATTGATAGCTTTTTTTCATTCCGTGACAACCTCCAATGATATGAAGTTTTGATTATCAAACCATCTAAACACACTCCTAAACGAATCTAATCAAGTCTGATTATAATAATCATTAAAATCATACTTATTAATCAAAAATAGGAAATTGAATCTATTGTTTGAATCAAAACCAAAATCAAACACAAAAACACATGAATGACTCTTTAAATCATTCAACAAGCACCCAAAACTCATCAACAACACAACACAACCAACTTCGAACACTCTTGCCTACAAAATCCACTTAATCTGTCCAAGTGACAATTGTCACTCAATGGAATCCTTTATTGACCATCAAGAAAAGGAAACTAGTTGTAAATGACCAAGAAACTACTCGTATTCATTCAATAAGAAACGTGAATCACTTATAGTGGCGTAGTGAAAGTAAGCGTACGTAACAAGAAAACGCAACGTGTGATCGATTAAAAAGAAGTCAATCAACGTAACAAGACCAAGCAAATAAGATTTTCTAGTATTTCAATCAAAATTGTAAATGCATTGTAAGGTAGCTAGTTATACAAAATTATTAAACTACAATAGTTAACGCATTGATAGCTTTTTTTCATTCCGTGACAACCTCCAATGATATGAAGTTTTGATTATCAAACCATCTAAACACACTCCTAAACGAATCTAATCAAGTCTGATTATAATAATCATTAAAATCATACTTATTAATCAAAAATAGGAAATTGAATCTATTGTTTGAATCAAAACCAAAATCAAACACAAAAACACATGAATGACTCTTTAAATCATTCAACAAGCACCCAAAACTCATCAACAACACAACACAACCAACTTCGAACACTCTTGCCTACAAAATCCACTTAATCTGTCCAAGTGACAATTGTCACTCAATGGAATCCTTTATTGACCATCAAGAAAAGGAAACTAGTTGTAAATGACCAAGAAACTACTCGTATTCATTCAATAAGAAACGTGAATCACTTATAGTGGCGTAGTGAAAGTAAGCGTACGTAACAAGAAAACGCAACGTGTGATCGATTAAAAAGAAGTCAATCAACGTAACAAGACCAAGCAAATAAGATTTTCTAGTATTTCAATCAAAATTGTAAATGCATTGTAAGGTAGCTAGTTATACAAAATTATTAAACTACAATAGTTAACGCATTGATAGCTTTTTTTCATTCCGTGACAACCTCCAATGATATGAAGTTTTGATTATCAAACCATCTAAACACACTCCTAAACGAATCTAATCAAGTCTGATTATAATAATCATTAAAATCATACTTATTAATCAAAAATAGGAAATTGAATCTATTGTTTGAATCAAAACCAAAATCAAACACAAAAACACATGAATGACTCTTTAAATCATTCAACAAGCACCCAAAACTCATCAACAACACAACACAACCAACTTCGAACACTCTTGCCTACAAAATCCACTTAATCTGTCCAAGTGACAATTGTCACTCAATGGAATCCTTTATTGACCATCAAGAAAAGGAAACTAGTTGTAAATGACCAAGAAACTACTCGTATTCATTCAATAAGAAACGTGAATCACTTATAGTGGCGTAGTGAAAGTAAGCGTACGTAACAAGAAAACGCAACGTGTGATCGATTAAAAAGAAGTCAATCAACGTAACAAGACCAAGCAAATAAGATTTTCTAGTATTTCAATCAAAATTGTAAATGCATTGTAAGGTAGCTAGTTATACAAAATTATTAAACTACAATAGTTAACGCATTGATAGCTTTTTTTCATTCCGTGACAACCTCCAATGATATGAAGTTTTGATTATCAAACCATCTAAACACACTCCTAAACGAATCTAATCAAGTCTGATTATAATAATCATTAAAATCATACTTATTAATCAAAAATAGGAAATTGAATCTATTGTTTGAATCAAAACCAAAATCAAACACAAAAACACATGAATGACTCTTTAAATCATTCAACAAGCACCCAAAACTCATCAACAACACAACACAACCAACTTCGAACACTCTTGCCTACAAAATCCACTTAATCTGTCCAAGTGACAATTGTCACTCAATGGAATCCTTTATTGACCATCAAGAAAAGGAAACTAGTTGTAAATGACCAAGAAACTACTCGTATTCATTCAATAAGAAACGTGAATCACTTATAGTGGCGTAGTGAAAGTAAGCGTACGTAACAAGAAAACGCAACGTGTGATCGATTAAAAAGAAGTCAATCAACGTAACAAGACCAAGCAAATAAGATTTTCTAGTATTTCAATCAAAATTGTAAATGCATTGTAAGGTAGCTAGTTATACAAAATTATTAAACTACAATAGTTAACGCATTGATAGCTTTTTTTCATTCCGTGACAACCTCCAATGATATGAAGTTTTGATTATCAAACCATCTAAACACACTCCTAAACGAATCTAATCAAGTCTGATTATAATAATCATTAAAATCATACTTATTAATCAAAAATAGGAAATTGAATCTATTGTTTGAATCAAAACCAAAATCAAACACAAAAACACATGAATGACTCTTTAAATCATTCAACAAGCACCCAAAACTCATCAACAACACAACACAACCAACTTCGAACACTCTTGCCTACAAAATCCACTTAATCTGTCCAAGTGACAATTGTCACTCAATGGAATCCTTTATTGACCATCAAGAAAAGGAAACTAGTTGTAAATGACCAAGAAACTACTCGTATTCATTCAATAAGAAACGTGAATCACTTATAGTGGCGTAGTGAAAGTAAGCGTACGTAACAAGAAAACGCATCGTGTGATCGATTAAAAGAAGTCAATCAACGTAACAAGACCAAGCAAATAAGATTTTCTAGTATTTCAATCAAAATTGTAAATGCATTGTAAGGTAGCTAGTTATACAAAATTATTAAACTACAATAGTTAACGCATTGATAGCTTTTTTTCATTCCGTGACAACCTCCAATGATATGAAGTTTTGATTATCAAACCATCTAAACACACTCCTAAACGAATCTAATCAAGTCTGATTATAATAATCATTAAAATCATACTTATTAATCAAAAATAGGAAATTGAATCTATTGTTTGAATCAAAACCAAAATCAAACACAAAAACACATGAATGACTCTTTAAATCATTCAACAAGCACCCAAAACTCATCAACAACACAACACAACCAACTTCGAACACTCTTGCCTACAAAATCCACTTAATCTGTCCAAGTGACAATTGTCACTCAATGGAATCCTTTATTGACCATCAAGAAAAGGAAACTAGTTGTAAATGACCAAGAAACTACTCGTATTCATTCAATAAGAAACGTGAATCACTTATAGTGGCGTAGTGAAAGTAAGCGTACGTAACAAGAAAACGCAACGTGTGATCGATTAAAAAGAAGTCAATCAACGTAACAAGACCAAGCAAATAAGATTTTCTAGTATTTCAATCAAAATTGTAAATGCATTGTAAGGTAGCTAGTTATACAAAATTATTAAACTACAATAGTTAACGCATTGATAGCTTTTTTTCATTCCGTGACAACCTCCAATGATATGAAGTTTTGATTATCAAACCATCTAAACACACTCCTAAACGAATCTAATCAAGTCTGATTATAATAATCATTAAAATCATACTTATTAATCAAAAATAGGAAATTGAATCTATTGTTTGAATCAAAACCAAAATCAAACACAAAAACACATGAATGACTCTTTAAATCATTCAACAAGCACCCAAAACTCATCAACAACACAACACAACCAACTTCGAACACTCTTGCCTACAAAATCCACTTAATCTGTCCAAGTGACAATTGTCACTCAATGGAATCCTTTATTGACCATCAAGAAAAGGAAACTAGTTGTAAATGACCAAGAAACTACTCGTATTCATTCAATAAGAAACGTGAATCACTTATAGTGGCGTAGTGAAAGTAAGCGTACGTAACAAGAAAACGCAACGTGTGATCGATTAAAAAGAAGTCAATCAACGTAACAAGACCAAGCAAATAAGATTTTCTAGTATTTCAATCAAAATTGTAAATGCATTGTAAGGTAGCTAGTTATACAAAATTATTAAACTACAATAGTTAACGCATTGATAGCTTTTTTTCATTCCGTGACAACCTCCAATGATATGAAGTTTTGATTATCAAACCATCTAAACACACTCCTAAACGAATCTAATCAAGTCTGATTATAATAATCATTAAAATCATACTTATTAATCAAAAATAGGAAATTGAATCTATTGTTTGAATCAAAACCAAAATCAAACACAAAAACACATGAATGACTCTTTAAATCATTCAACAAGCACCCAAAACTCATCAACAACACAACACAACCAACTTCGAACACTCTTGCCTACAAAATCCACTTAATCTGTCCAAGTGACAATTGTCACTCAATGGAATCCTTTATTGACCATCAAGAAAAGGAAACTAGTTGTAAATGACCAAGAAACTACTCGTATTCATTCAATAAGAAACGTGAATCACTTATAGTGGCGTAGTGAAAGTAAGCGTACGTAACAAGAAAACGCATCGTGTGATCGATTAAAAGAAGTCAATCAACGTAACAAGACCAAGCAAATAAGATTTTCTAGTATTTCAATCAAAATTGTAAATGCATTGTAAGGTAGCTAGTTATACAAAATTATTAAACTACAATAGTTAACGCATTGATAGCTTTTTTTCATTCCGTGACAACCTCCAATGATATGAAGTTTTGATTATCAAACCATCTAAACACACTCCTAAACGAATCTAATCAAGTCTGATTATAATAATCATTAAAATCATACTTATTAATCAAAAATAGGAAATTGAATCTATTGTTTGAATCAAAACCAAAATCAAACACAAAAACACATGAATGACTCTTTAAATCATTCAACAAGCACCCAAAACTCATCAACAACACAACACAACCAACTTCGAACACTCTTGCCTACAAAATCCACTTAATCTGTCCAAGTGACAATTGTCACTCAATGGAATCCTTTATTGACCATCAAGAAAAGGAAACTAGTTGTAAATGACCAAGAAACTACTCGTATTCATTCAATAAGAAACGTGAATCACTTATAGTGGCGTAGTGAAAGTAAGCGTACGTAACAAGAAAACGCAACGTGTGATCGATTAAAAAGAAGTCAATCAACGTAACAAGACCAAGCAAATAAGATTTTCTAGTATTTCAATCAAAATTGTAAATGCATTGTAAGGTAGCTAGTTATACAAAATTATTAAACTACAATAGTTAACGCATTGATAGCTTTTTTTCATTCCGTGACAACCTCCAATGATATGAAGTTTTGATTATCAAACCATCTAAACACACTCCTAAACGAATCTAATCAAGTCTGATTATAATAATCATTAAAATCATACTTATTAATCAAAAATAGGAAATTGAATCTATTGTTTGAATCAAAACCAAAATCAAACACAAAAACACATGAATGACTCTTTAAATCATTCAACAAGCACCCAAAACTCATCAACAACACAACACAACCAACTTCGAACACTCTTGCCTACAAAATCCACTTAATCTGTCCAAGTGACAATTGTCACTCAATGGAATCCTTTATTGACCATCAAGAAAAGGAAACTAGTTGTAAATGACCAAGAAACTACTCGTATTCATTCAATAAGAAACGTGAATCACTTATAGTGGCGTAGTGAAAGTAAGCGTACGTAACAAGAAAACGCAACGTGTGATCGATTAAAAAGAAGTCAATCAACGTAACAAGACCAAGCAAATAAGATTTTCTAGTATTTCAATCAAAATTGTAAATGCATTGTAAGGTAGCTAGTTATACAAAATTATTAAACTACAATAGTTAACGCATTGATAGCTTTTTTCATTCCGTGACAACCTCCAATGATATGAAGTTTTGATTATCAAACCATCTAAACACACTCCTAAACGAATCTAATCAAGTCTGATTATAATAATCATTAAAATCATACTTATTAATCAAAAATAGGAAATTGAATCTATTGTTTGAATCAAAACCAAAATCAAACACAAAACACATGAATGACTCTTTAAATCATTCAACAAGCACCCAAAACTCATCAACAACACAACACAACCAACTTCGAACACTCTTGCCTACAAAATCCACTTAATCTGTCCAAGTGACAATTGTCACTCAATGGAATCCTTTATTGACCATCAAGAAAAGGAAACTAGTTGTAAATGACCAAGAAACTACTCGTATTCATTCAATAAGAAACGTGAATCACTTATAGTGGCGTAGTGAAAGTAAGCGTACGTAACAAGAAAACGCAACGTGTGATCGATTAAAAAGAAGTCAATCAACGTAACAAGACCAAGCAAATAAGATTTTCTAGTATTTCAATCAAAATTGTAAATGCATTGTAAGGTAGCTAGTTATACAAAATTATTAAACTACAATAGTTAACGCATTGATAGCTTTTTTTCATTCCGTGACAACCTCCAATGATATGAAGTTTTGATTATCAAACCATCTAAACACACTCCTAAACGAATCTAATCAAGTCTGATTATAATAATCATTAAAATCATACTTATTAATCAAAAATAGGAAATTGAATCTATTGTTTGAATCAAAACCAAAATCAAACACAAAAACACATGAATGACTCTTTAAATCATTCAACAAGCACCCAAAACTCATCAACAACACAACACAACCAACTTCGAACACTCTTGCCTACAAAATCCACTTAATCTGTCCAAGTGACAATTGTCACTCAATGGAATCCTTTATTGACCATCAAGAAAAGGAAACTAGTTGTAAATGACCAAGAAACTACTCGTATTCATTCAATAAGAAACGTGAATCACTTATAGTGGCGTAGTGAAAGTAAGCGTACGTAACAAGAAAACGCAACGTGTGATCGATTAAAAAGAAGTCAATCAACGTAACAAGACCAAGCAAATAAGATTTTCTAGTATTTCAATCAAAATTGTAAATGCATTGTAAGGTAGCTAGTTATACAAAATTATTAAACTACAATAGTTAACGCATTGATAGCTTTTTTTCATTCCGTGACAACCTCCAATGATATGAAGTTTTGATTATCAAACCATCTAAACACACTCCTAAACGAATCTAATCAAGTCTGATTATAATAATCATTAAAATCATACTTATTAATCAAAAATAGGAAATTGAATCTATTGTTTGAATCAAAACCAAAATCAAACACAAAAACACATGAATGACTCTTTAAATCATTCAACAAGCACCCAAAACTCATCAACAACACAACACAACCAACTTCGAACACTCTTGCCTACAAAATCCACTTAATCTGTCCAAGTGACAATTGTCACTCAATGGAATCCTTTATTGACCATCAAGAAAAGGAAACTAGTTGTAAATGACCAAGAAACTACTCGTATTCATTCAATAAGAAACGTGAATCACTTATAGTGGCGTAGTGAAAGTAAGCGTACGTAACAAGAAAACGCAACGTGTGATCGATTAAAAAGAAGTCAATCAACGTAACAAGACCAAGCAAATAAGATTTTCTAGTATTTCAATCAAAATTGTAAATGCATTGTAAGGTAGCTAGTTATACAAAATTATTAAACTACAATAGTTAACGCATTGATAGCTTTTTTTCATTCCGTGACAACCTCCAATGATATGAAGTTTTGATTATCAAACCATCTAAACACACTCCTAAACGAATCTAATCAAGTCTGATTATAATAATCATTAAAATCATACTTATTAATCAAAAATAGGAAATTGAATCTATTGTTTGAATCAAAACCAAAATCAAACACAAAAACACATGAATGACTCTTTAAATCATTCAACAAGCACCCAAAACTCATCAACAACACAACACAACCAACTTCGAACACTCTTGCCTACAAAATCCACTTAATCTGTCCAAGTGACAATTGTCACTCAATGGAATCCTTTATTGACCATCAAGAAAAGGAAACTAGTTGTAAATGACCAAGAAACTACTCGTATTCATTCAATAAGAAACGTGAATCACTTATAGTGGCGTAGTGAAAGTAAGCGTACGTAACAAGAAAACGCAACGTGTGATCGATTAAAAAGAAGTCAATCAACGTAACAAGACCAAGCAAATAAGATTTTCTAGTATTTCAATCAAAATTGTAAATGCATTGTAAGGTAGCTAGTTATACAAAATTATTAAACTACAATAGTTAACGCATTGATAGCTTTTTTTCATTCCGTGACAACCTCCAATGATATGAAGTTTTGATTATCAAACCATCTAAACACACTCCTAAACGAATCTAATCAAGTCTGATTATAATAATCATTAAAATCATACTTATTAATCAAAAATAGGAAATTGAATCTATTGTTTGAATCAAAACCAAAATCAAACACAAAAACACATGAATGACTCTTTAAATCATTCAACAAGCACCCAAAACTCATCAACAACACAACACAACCAACTTCGAACACT
Organism: Flaveria robusta; assembly: GCA_025506415.1. NCBI lineage: Eukaryota > Viridiplantae > Streptophyta > Magnoliopsida > Asterales > Asteraceae > Flaveria > Flaveria robusta. The sequence goes on along the minus strand of JACCIZ010000444.1, from coordinate 46,372 downwards.
CTTGCCTACAAAATCCACTTAATCTGTCCAAGTGACAATTGTCACTCAATGGAATCCTTTATTGACCATCAAGAAAAGGAAACTAGTTGTAAATGACCAAGAAACTACTCGTATTCATTCAATAAGAAACGTGAATCACTTATAGTGGCGTAGTGAAAGTAAGCGTACGTAACAAGAAAACGCAACGTGTGATCGATTAAAAAGAAGTCAATCAACGTAACAAGACCAAGCAAATAAGATTTTCTAGTATTTCAATCAAAATTGTAAATGCATTGTAAGGTAGCTAGTTATACAAAATTATTAAACTACAATAGTTAACGCATTGATAGCTTTTTTTCATTCCGTGACAACCTCCAATGATATGAAGTTTTGATTATCAAACCATCTAAACACACTCCTAAACGAATCTAATCAAGTCTGATTATAATAATCATTAAAATCATACTTATTAATCAAAAATAGGAAATTGAATCTATTGTTTGAATCAAAACCAAAATCAAACACAAAAACACATGAATGACTCTTTAAATCATTCAACAAGCACCCAAAACTCATCAACAACACAACACAACCAACTTCGAACACTCTTGCCTACAAAATCCACTTAATCTGTCCAAGTGACAATTGTCACTCAATGGAATCCTTTATTGACCATCAAGAAAAGGAAACTAGTTGTAAATGACCAAGAAACTACTCGTATTCATTCAATAAGAAACGTGAATCACTTATAGTGGCGTAGTGAAAGTAAGCGTACGTAACAAGAAAACGCAACGTGTGATCGATTAAAAAGAAGTCAATCAACGTAACAAGACCAAGCAAATAAGATTTTCTAGTATTTCAATCAAAATTGTAAATGCATTGTAAGGTAGCTAGTTATACAAAATTATTAAACTACAATAGTTAACGCATTGATAGCTTTTTTTCATTCCGTGACAACCTCCAATGATATGAAGTTTTGATTATCAAACCATCTAAACACACTCCTAAACGAATCTAATCAAGTCTGATTATAATAATCATTAAAATCATACTTATTAATCAAAAATAGGAAATTGAATCTATTGTTTGAATCAAAACCAAAATCAAACACAAAAACACATGAATGACTCTTTAAATCATTCAACAAGCACCCAAAACTCATCAACAACACAACACAACCAACTTCGAACACTCTTGCCTACAAAATCCACTTAATCTGTCCAAGTGACAATTGTCACTCAATGGAATCCTTTATTGACCATCAAGAAAAGGAAACTAGTTGTAAATGACCAAGAAACTACTCGTATTCATTCAATAAGAAACGTGAATCACTTATAGTGGCGTAGTGAAAGTAAGCGTACGTAACAAGAAAACGCAACGTGTGATCGATTAAAAAGAAGTCAATCAACGTAACAAGACCAAGCAAATAAGATTTTCTAGTATTTCAATCAAAATTGTAAATGCATTGTAAGGTAGCTAGTTATACAAAATTATTAAACTACAATAGTTAACGCATTGATAGCTTTTTTTCATTCCGTGACAACCTCCAATGATATGAAGTTTTGATTATCAAACCATCTAAACACACTCCTAAACGAATCTAATCAAGTCTGATTATAATAATCATTAAAATCATACTTATTAATCAAAAATAGGAAATTGAATCTATTGTTTGAATCAAAACCAAAATCAAACACAAAAACACATGAATGACTCTTTAAATCATTCAACAAGCACCCAAAACTCATCAACAACACAACACAACCAACTTCGAACACTCTTGCCTACAAAATCCACTTAATCTGTCCAAGTGACAATTGTCACTCAATGGAATCCTTTATTGACCATCAAGAAAAGGAAACTAGTTGTAAATGACCAAGAAACTACTCGTATTCATTCAATAAGAAACGTGAATCACTTATAGTGGCGTAGTGAAAGTAAGCGTACGTAACAAGAAAACGCAACGTGTGATCGATTAAAAAGAAGTCAATCAACGTAACAAGACCAAGCAAATAAGATTTTCTAGTATTTCAATCAAAATTGTAAATGCATTGTAAGGTAGCTAGTTATACAAAATTATTAAACTACAATAGTTAACGCATTGATAGCTTTTTTTCATTCCGTGACAACCTCCAATGATATGAAGTTTTGATTATCAAACCATCTAAACACACTCCTAAACGAATCTAATCAAGTCTGATTATAATAATCATTAAAATCATACTTATTAATCAAAAATAGGAAATTGAATCTATTGTTTGAATCAAAACCAAAATCAAACACAAAAACACATGAATGACTCTTTAAATCATTCAACAAGCACCCAAAACTCATCAACAACACAACACAACCAACTTCGAACACTCTTGCCTACAAAATCCACTTAATCTGTCCAAGTGACAATTGTCACTCAATGGAATCCTTTATTGACCATCAAGAAAAGGAAACTAGTTGTAAATGACCAAGAAACTACTCGTATTCATTCAATAAGAAACGTGAATCACTTATAGTGGCGTAGTGAAAGTAAGCGTACGTAACAAGAAAACGCAACGTGTGATCGATTAAAAAGAAGTCAATCAACGTAACAAGACCAAGCAAATAAGATTTTCTAGTATTTCAATCAAAATTGTAAATGCATTGTAAGGTAGCTAGTTATACAAAATTATTAAACTACAATAGTTAACGCATTGATAGCTTTTTTTCATTCCGTGACAACCTCCAATGATATGAAGTTTTGATTATCAAACCATCTAAACACACTCCTAAACGAATCTAATCAAGTCTGATTATAATAATCATTAAAATCATACTTATTAATCAAAAATAGGAAATTGAATCTATTGTTTGAATCAAAACCAAAATCAAACACAAAAACACATGAATGACTCTTTAAATCATTCAACAAGCACCCAAAACTCATCAACAACACAACACAACCAACTTCGAACACTCTTGCCTACAAAATCCACTTAATCTGTCCAAGTGACAATTGTCACTCAATGGAATCCTTTATTGACCATCAAGAAAAGGAAACTAGTTGTAAATGACCAAGAAACTACTCGTATTCATTCAATAAGAAACGTGAATCACTTATAGTGGCGTAGTGAAAGTAAGCGTACGTAACAAGAAAACGCAACGTGTGATCGATTAAAAAGAAGTCAATCAACGTAACAAGACCAAGCAAATAAGATTTTCTAGTATTTCAATCAAAATTGTAAATGCATTGTAAGGTAGCTAGTTATACAAAATTATTAAACTACAATAGTTAACGCATTGATAGCTTTTTTTCATTCCGTGACAACCTCCAATGATATGAAGTTTTGATTATCAAACCATCTAAACACACTCCTAAACGAATCTAATCAAGTCTGATTATAATAATCATTAAAATCATACTTATTAATCAAAAATAGGAAATTGAATCTATTGTTTGAATCAAAACCAAAATCAAACACAAAAACACATGAATGACTCTTTAAATCATTCAACAAGCACCCAAAACTCATCAACAACACAACACAACCAACTTCGAACACTCTTGCCTACAAAATCCACTTAATCTGTCCAAGTGACAATTGTCACTCAATGGAATCCTTTATTGACCATCAAGAAAAGGAAACTAGTTGTAAATGACCAAGAAACTACTCGTATTCATTCAATAAGAAACGTGAATCACTTATAGTGGCGTAGTGAAAGTAAGCGTACGTAACAAGAAAACGCAACGTGTGATCGATTAAAAAGAAGTCAATCAACGTAACAAGACCAAGCAAATAAGATTTTCTAGTATTTCAATCAAAATTGTAAATGCATTGTAAGGTAGCTAGTTATACAAAATTATTAAACTACAATAGTTAACGCATTGATAGCTTTTTTTCATTCCGTGACAACCTCCAATGATATGAAGTTTTGATTATCAAACCATCTAAACACACTCCTAAACGAATCTAATCAAGTCTGATTATAATAATCATTAAAATCATACTTATTAATCAAAAATAGGAAATTGAATCTATTGTTTGAATCAAAACCAAAATCAAACACAAAAACACATGAATGACTCTTTAAATCATTCAACAAGCACCCAAAACTCATCAACAACACAACACAACCAACTTCGAACACTCTTGCCTACAAAATCCACTTAATCTGTCCAAGTGACAATTGTCACTCAATGGAATCCTTTATTGACCATCAAGAAAAGGAAACTAGTTGTAAATGACCAAGAAACTACTCGTATTCATTCAATAAGAAACGTGAATCACTTATAGTGGCGTAGTGAAAGTAAGCGTACGTAACAAGAAAACGCAACGTGTGATCGATTAAAAAGAAGTCAATCAACGTAACAAGACCAAGCAAATAAGATTTTCTAGTATTTCAATCAAAATTGTAAATGCATTGTAAGGTAGCTAGTTATACAAAATTATTAAACTACAATAGTTAACGCATTGATAGCTTTTTTTCATTCCGTGACAACCTCCAATGATATGAAGTTTTGATTATCAAACCATCTAAACACACTCCTAAACGAATCTAATCAAGTCTGATTATAATAATCATTAAAATCATACTTATTAATCAAAAATAGGAAATTGAATCTATTGTTTGAATCAAAACCAAAATCAAACACAAAAACACATGAATGACTCTTTAAATCATTCAACAAGCACCCAAAACTCATCAACAACACAACACAACCAACTTCGAACACTCTTGCCTACAAAATCCACTTAATCTGTCCAAGTGACAATTGTCACTCAATGGAATCCTTTATTGACCATCAAGAAAAGGAAACTAGTTGTAAATGACCAAGAAACTACTCGTATTCATTCAATAAGAAACGTGAATCACTTATAGTGGCGTAGTGAAAGTAAGCGTACGTAACAAGAAAACGCAACGTGTGATCGATTAAAAAGAAGTCAATCAACGTAACAAGACCAAGCAAATAAGATTTTCTAGTATTTCAATCAAAATTGTAAATGCATTGTAAGGTAGCTAGTTATACAAAATTATTAAACTACAATAGTTAACGCATTGATAGCTTTTTTTCATTCCGTGACAACCTCCAATGATATGAAGTTTTGATTATCAAACCATCTAAACACACTCCTAAACGAATCTAATCAAGTCTGATTATAATAATCATTAAAATCATACTTATTAATCAAAAATAGGAAATTGAATCTATTGTTTGAATCAAAACCAAAATCAAACACAAAAACACATGAATGACTCTTTAAATCATTCAACAAGCACCCAAAACTCATCAACAACACAACACAACCAACTTCGAACACTCTTGCCTACAAAATCCACTTAATCTGTCCAAGTGACAATTGTCACTCAATGGAATCCTTTATTGACCATCAAGAAAAGGAAACTAGTTGTAAATGACCAAGAAACTACTCGTATTCATTCAATAAGAAACGTGAATCACTTATAGTGGCGTAGTGAAAGTAAGCGTACGTAACAAGAAAACGCAACGTGTGATCGATTAAAAAGAAGTCAATCAACGTAACAAGACCAAGCAAATAAGATTTTCTAGTATTTCAATCAAAATTGTAAATGCATTGTAAGGTAGCTAGTTATACAAAATTATTAAACTACAATAGTTAACGCATTGATAGCTTTTTTTCATTCCGTGACAACCTCCAATGATATGAAGTTTTGATTATCAAACCATCTAAACACACTCCTAAACGAATCTAATCAAGTCTGATTATAATAATCATTAAAATCATACTTATTAATCAAAAATAGGAAATTGAATCTATTGTTTGAATCAAAACCAAAATCAAACACAAAAACACATGAATGACTCTTTAAATCATTCAACAAGCACCCAAAACTCATCAACAACACAACACAACCAACTTCGAACACTCTTGCCTACAAAATCCACTTAATCTGTCCAAGTGACAATTGTCACTCAATGGAATCCTTTATTGACCATCAAGAAAAGGAAACTAGTTGTAAATGACCAAGAAACTACTCGTATTCATTCAATAAGAAACGTGAATCACTTATAGTGGCGTAGTGAAAGTAAGCGTACGTAACAAGAAAACGCAACGTGTGATCGATTAAAAAGAAGTCAATCAACGTAACAAGACCAAGCAAATAAGATTTTCTAGTATTTCAATCAAAATTGTAAATGCATTGTAAGGTAGCTAGTTATACAAAATTATTAAACTACAATAGTTAACGCATTGATAGCTTTTTTTCATTCCGTGACAACCTCCAATGATATGAAGTTTTGATTATCAAACCATCTAAACACACTCCTAAACGAATCTAATCAAGTCTGATTATAATAATCATTAAAATCATACTTATTAATCAAAAATAGGAAATTGAATCTATTGTTTGAATCAAAACCAAAATCAAACACAAAAACACATGAATGACTCTTTAAATCATTCAACAAGCACCCAAAACTCATCAACAACACAACACAACCAACTTCGAACACTCTTGCCTACAAAATCCACTTAATCTGTCCAAGTGACAATTGTCACTCAATGGAATCCTTTATTGACCATCAAGAAAAGGAAACTAGTTGTAAATGACCAAGAAACTACTCGTATTCATTCAATAAGAAACGTGAATCACTTATAGTGGCGTAGTGAAAGTAAGCGTACGTAACAAGAAAACGCAACGTGTGATCGATTAAAAAGAAGTCAATCAACGTAACAAGACCAAGCAAATAAGATTTTCTAGTATTTCAATCAAAATTGTAAATGCATTGTAAGGTAGCTAGTTATACAAAATTATTAAACTACAATAGTTAACGCATTGATAGCTTTTTTTCATTCCGTGACAACCTCCAATGATATGAAGTTTTGATTATCAAACCATCTAAACACACTCCTAAACGAATCTAATCAAGTCTGATTATAATAATCATTAAAATCATACTTATTAATCAAAAATAGGAAATTGAATCTATTGTTTGAATCAAAACCAAAATCAAACACAAAAACACATGAATGACTCTTTAAATCATTCAACAAGCACCCAAAACTCATCAACAACACAACACAACCAACTTCGAACACTCTTGCCTACAAAATCCACTTAATCTGTCCAAGTGACAATTGTCACTCAATGGAATCCTTTATTGACCATCAAGAAAAGGAAACTAGTTGTAAATGACCAAGAAACTACTCGTATTCATTCAATAAGAAACGTGAATCACTTATAGTGGCGTAGTGAAAGTAAGCGTACGTAACAAGAAAACGCAACGTGTGATCGATTAAAAAGAAGTCAATCAACGTAACAAGACCAAGCAAATAAGATTTTCTAGTATTTCAATCAAAATTGTAAATGCATTGTAAGGTAGCTAGTTATACAAAATTATTAAACTACAATAGTTAACGCATTGATAGCTTTTTTTCATTCCGTGACAACCTCCAATGATATGAAGTTTTGATTATCAAACCATCTAAACACACTCCTAAACGAATCTAATCAAGTCTGATTATAATAATCATTAAAATCATACTTATTAATCAAAAATAGGAAATTGAATCTATTGTTTGAATCAAAACCAAAATCAAACACAAAAACACATGAATGACTCTTTAAATCATTCAACAAGCACCCAAAACTCATCAACAACACAACACAACCAACTTCGAACACTCTTGCCTACAAAATCCACTTAATCTGTCCAAGTGACAATTGTCACTCAATGGAATCCTTTATTGACCATCAAGAAAAGGAAACTAGTTGTAAATGACCAAGAAACTACTCGTATTCATTCAATAAGAAACGTGAATCACTTATAGTGGCGTAGTGAAAGTAAGCGTACGTAACAAGAAAACGCAACGTGTGATCGATTAAAAAGAAGTCAATCAACGTAACAAGACCAAGCAAATAAGATTTTCTAGTATTTCAATCAAAATTGTAAATGCATTGTAAGGTAGCTAGTTATACAAAATTATTAAACTACAATAGTTAACGCATTGATAGCTTTTTTTCATTCCGTGACAACCTCCAATGATATGAAGTTTTGATTATCAAACCATCTAAACACACTCCTAAACGAATCTAATCAAGTCTGATTATAATAATCATTAAAATCATACTTATTAATCAAAAATAGGAAATTGAATCTATTGTTTGAATCAAAACCAAAATCAAACACAAAACACATGAATGACTCTTTAAATCATTCAACAAGCACCCAAAACTCATCAACAACACAACACAACCAACTTCGAACACTCTTGCCTACAAAATCCACTTAATCTGTCCAAGTGACAATTGTCACTCAATGGAATCCTTTATTGACCATCAAGAAAAGGAAACTAGTTGTAAATGACCAAGAAACTACTCGTATTCATTCAATAAGAAACGTGAATCACTTATAGTGGCGTAGTGAAAGTAAGCGTACGTAACAAGAAAACGCAACGTGTGATCGATTAAAAAGAAGTCAATCAACGTAACAAGACCAAGCAAATAAGATTTTCTAGTATTTCAATCAAAATTGTAAATGCATTGTAAGGTAGCTAGTTATACAAAATTATTAAACTACAATAGTTAACGCATTGATAGCTTTTTTTCATTCCGTGACAACCTCCAATGATATGAAGTTTTGATTATCAAACCATCTAAACACACTCCTAAACGAATCTAATCAAGTCTGATTATAATAATCATTAAAATCATACTTATTAATCAAAAATAGGAAATTGAATCTATTGTTTGAATCAAAACCAAAATCAAACACAAAAACACATGAATGACTCTTTAAATCATTCAACAAGCACCCAAAACTCATCAACAACACAACACAACCAACTTCGAACACTCTTGCCTACAAAATCCACTTAATCTGTCCAAGTGACAATTGTCACTCAATGGAATCCTTTATTGACCATCAAGAAAAGGAAACTAGTTGTAAATGACCAAGAAACTACTCGTATTCATTCAATAAGAAACGTGAATCACTTATAGTGGCGTAGTGAAAGTAAGCGTACGTAACAAGAAAACGCAACGTGTGATCGATTAAAAAGAAGTCAATCAACGTAACAAGACCAAGCAAATAAGATTTTCTAGTATTTCAATCAAAATTGTAAATGCATTGTAAGGTAGCTAGTTATACAAAATTATTAAACTACAATAGTTAACGCATTGATAGCTTTTTTTCATTCCGTGACAACCTCCAATGATATGAAGTTTTGATTATCAAACCATCTAAACACACTCCTAAACGAATCTAATCAAGTCTGATTATAATAATCATTAAAATCATACTTATTAATCAAAAATAGGAAATTGAATCTATTGTTTGAATCAAAACCAAAATCAAACACAAAAACACATGAATGACTCTTTAAATCATTCAACAAGCACCCAAAACTCATCAACAACACAACACAACCAACTTCGAACACTCTTGCCTACAAAATCCACTTAATCTGTCCAAGTGACAATTGTCACTCAATGGAATCCTTTATTGACCATCAAGAAAAGGAAACTAGTTGTAAATGACCAAGAAACTACTCGTATTCATTCAATAAGAAACGTGAATCACTTATAGTGGCGTAGTGAAAGTAAGCGTACGTAACAAGAAAACGCAACGTGTGATCGATTAAAAAGAAGTCAATCAACGTAACAAGACCAAGCAAATAAGATTTTCTAGTATTTCAATCAAAATTGTAAATGCATTGTAAGGTAGCTAGTTATACAAAATTATTAAACTACAATAGTTAACGCATTGATAGCTTTTTTTCATTCCGTGACAACCTCCAATGATATGAAGTTTTGATTATCAAACCATCTAAACACACTCCTAAACGAATCTAATCAAGTCTGATTATAATAATCATTAAAATCATACTTATTAATCAAAAATAGGAAATTGAATCTATTGTTTGAATCAAAACCAAAATCAAACACAAAAACACATGAATGACTCTTTAAATCATTCAACAAGCACCCAAAACTCATCAACAACACAACACAACCAACTTCGAACACTCTTGCCTACAAAATCCACTTAATCTGTCCAAGTGACAATTGTCACTCAATGGAATCCTTTATTGACCATCAAGAAAAGGAAACTAGTTGTAAATGACCAAGAAACTACTCGTATTCATTCAATAAGAAACGTGAATCACTTATAGTGGCGTAGTGAAAGTAAGCGTACGTAACAAGAAAACGCAACGTGTGATCGATTAAAAAGAAGTCAATCAACGTAACAAGACCAAGCAAATAAGATTTTCTAGTATTTCAATCAAAATTGTAAATGCATTGTAAGGTAGCTAGTTATACAAAATTATTAAACTACAATAGTTAACGCATTGATAGCTTTTTTTCATTCCGTGACAACCTCCAATGATATGAAGTTTTGATTATCAAACCATCTAAACACACTCCTAAACGAATCTAATCAAGTCTGATTATAATAATCATTAAAATCATACTTATTAATCAAAAATAGGAAATTGAATCTATTGTTTGAATCAAAACCAAAATCAAACACAAAAACACATGAATGACTCTTTAAATCATTCAACAAGCACCCAAAACTCATCAACAACACAACACAACCAACTTCGAACACTCTTGCCTACAAAATCCACTTAATCTGTCCAAGTGACAATTGTCACTCAATGGAATCCTTTATTGACCATCAAGAAAAGGAAACTAGTTGTAAATGACCAAGAAACTACTCGTATTCATTCAATAAGAAACGTGAATCACTTATAGTGGCGTAGTGAAAGTAAGCGTACGTAACAAGAAAACGCAACGTGTGATCGATTAAAAAGAAGTCAATCAACGTAACAAGACCAAGCAAATAAGATTTTCTAGTATTTCAATCAAAATTGTAAATGCATTGTAAGGTAGCTAGTTATACAAAATTATTAAACTACAATAGTTAACGCATTGATAGCTTTTTTTCATTCCGTGACAACCTCCAATGATATGAAGTTTTGATTATCAAACCATCTAAACACACTCCTAAACGAATCTAATCAAGTCTGATTATAATAATCATTAAAATCATACTTATTAATCAAAAATAGGAAATTGAATCTATTGTTTGAATCAAAACCAAAATCAAACACAAAAACACATGAATGACTCTTTAAATCATTCAACAAGCACCCAAAACTCATCAACAACACAACACAACCAACTTCGAACACTCTTGCCTACAAAATCCACTTAATCTGTCCAAGTGACAATTGTCACTCAATGGAATCCTTTATTGACCATCAAGAAAAGGAAACTAGTTGTAAATGACCAAGAAACTACTCGTATTCATTCAATAAGAAACGTGAATCACTTATAGTGGCGTAGTGAAAGTAAGCGTACGTAACAAGAAAACGCAACGTGTGATCGATTAAAAAGAAGTCAATCAACGTAACAAGACCAAGCAAATAAGATTTTCTAGTATTTCAATCAAAATTGTAAATGCATTGTAAGGTAGCTAGTTATACAAAATTATTAAACTACAATAGTTAACGCATTGATAGCTTTTTTTCATTCCGTGACAACCTCCAATGATATGAAGTTTTGATTATCAAACCATCTAAACACACTCCTAAACGAATCTAATCAAGTCTGATTATAATAATCATTAAAATCATACTTATTAATCAAAAATAGGAAATTGAATCTATTGTTTGAATCAAAACCAAAATCAAACACAAAAACACATGAATGACTCTTTAAATCATTCAACAAGCACCCAAAACTCATCAACAACACAACACAACCAACTTCGAACACTCTTGCCTACAAAATCCACTTAATCTGTCCAAGTGACAATTGTCACTCAATGGAATCCTTTATTGACCATCAAGAAAAGGAAACTAGTTGTAAATGACCAAGAAACTACTCGTATTCATTCAATAAGAAACGTGAATCACTTATAGTGGCGTAGTGAAAGTAAGCGTACGTAACAAGAAAACGCAACGTGTGATCGATTAAAAAGAAGTCAATCAACGTAACAAGACCAAGCAAATAAGATTTTCTAGTATTTCAATCAAAATTGTAAATGCATTGTAAGGTAGCTAGTTATACAAAATTATTAAACTACAATAGTTAACGCATTGATAGCTTTTTTTCATTCCGTGACAACCTCCAATGATATGAAGTTTTGATTATCAAACCATCTAAACACACTCCTAAACGAATCTAATCAAGTCTGATTATAATAATCATTAAAATCATACTTATTAATCAAAAATAGGAAATTGAATCTATTGTTTGAATCAAAACCAAAATCAAACACAAAAACACATGAATGACTCTTTAAATCATTCAACAAGCACCCAAAACTCATCAACAACACAACACAACCAACTTCGAACACTCTTGCCTACAAAATCCACTTAATCTGTCCAAGTGACAATTGTCACTCAATGGAATCCTTTATTGACCATCAAGAAAAGGAAACTAGTTGTAAATGACCAAGAAACTACTCGTATTCATTCAATAAGAAACGTGAATCACTTATAGTGGCGTAGTGAAAGTAAGCGTACGTAACAAGAAAACGCAACGTGTGATCGATTAAAAAGAAGTCAATCAACGTAACAAGACCAAGCAAATAAGATTTTCTAGTATTTCAATCAAAATTGTAAATGCATTGTAAGGTAGCTAGTTATACAAAATTATTAAACTACAATAGTTAACGCATTGATAGCTTTTTTTCATTCCGTGACAACCTCCAATGATATGAAGTTTTGATTATCAAACCATCTAAACACACTCCTAAACGAATCTAATCAAGTCTGATTATAATAATCATTAAAATCATACTTATTAATCAAAAATAGGAAATTGAATCTATTGTTTGAATCAAAACCAAAATCAAACACAAAAACACATGAATGACTCTTTAAATCATTCAACAAGCACCCAAAACTCATCAACAACACAACACAACCAACTTCGAACACTCTTGCCTACAAAATCCACTTAATCTGTCCAAGTGACAATTGTCACTCAATGGAATCCTTTATTGACCATCAAGAAAAGGAAACTAGTTGTAAATGACCAAGAAACTACTCGTATTCATTCAATAAGAAACGTGAATCACTTATAGTGGCGTAGTGAAAGTAAGCGTACGTAACAAGAAAACGCAACGTGTGATCGATTAAAAAGAAGTCAATCAACGTAACAAGACCAAGCAAATAAGATTTTCTAGTATTTCAATCAAAATTGTAAATGCATTGTAAGGTAGCTAGTTATACAAAATTATTAAACTACAATAGTTAACGCATTGATAGCTTTTTTTCATTCCGTGACAACCTCCAATGATATGAAGTTTTGATTATCAAACCATCTAAACACACTCCTAAACGAATCTAATCAAGTCTGATTATAATAATCATTAAAATCATACTTATTAATCAAAAATAGGAAATTGAATCTATTGTTTGAATCAAAACCAAAATCAAACACAAAACACATGAATGACTCTTTAAATCATTCAACAAGCACCCAAAACTCATCAACAACACAACACAACCAACTTCGAACACTCTTGCCTACAAAATCCACTTAATCTGTCCAAGTGACAATTGTCACTCAATGGAATCCTTTATTGACCATCAAGAAAAGGAAACTAGTTGTAAATGACCAAGAAACTACTCGTATTCATTCAATAAGAAACGTGAATCACTTATAGTGGCGTAGTGAAAGTAAGCGTACGTAACAAGAAAACGCAACGTGTGATCGATTAAAAAGAAGTCAATCAACGTAACAAGACCAAGCAAATAAGATTTTCTAGTATTTCAATCAAAATTGTAAATGCATTGTAAGGTAGCTAGTTATACAAAATTATTAAACTACAATAGTTAACGCATTGATAGCTTTTTTTCATTCCGTGACAACCTCCAATGATATGAAGTTTTGATTATCAAACCATCTAAACACACTCCTAAACGAATCTAATCAAGTCTGATTATAATAATCATTAAAATCATACTTATTAATCAAAAATAGGAAATTGAATCTATTGTTTGAATCAAAACCAAAATCAAACACAAAAACACATGAATGACTCTTTAAATCATTCAACAAGCACCCAAAACTCATCAACAACACAACACAACCAACTTCGAACACTCTTGCCTACAAAATCCACTTAATCTGTCCAAGTGACAATTGTCACTCAATGGAATCCTTTATTGACCATCAAGAAAAGGAAACTAGTTGTAAATGACCAAGAAACTACTCGTATTCATTCAATAAGAAACGTGAATCACTTATAGTGGCGTAGTGAAAGTAAGCGTACGTAACAAGAAAACGCAACGTGTGATCGATTAAAAAGAAGTCAATCAACGTAACAAGACCAAGCAAATAAGATTTTCTAGTATTTCAATCAAAATTGTAAATGCATTGTAAGGTAGCTAGTTATACAAAATTATTAAACTACAATAGTTAACGCATTGATAGCTTTTTTTCATTCCGTGACAACCTCCAATGATATGAAGTTTTGATTATCAAACCATCTAAACACACTCCTAAACGAATCTAATCAAGTCTGATTATAATAATCATTAAAATCATACTTATTAATCAAAAATAGGAAATTGAATCTATTGTTTGAATCAAAACCAAAATCAAACACAAAAACACATGAATGACTCTTTAAATCATTCAACAAGCACCCAAAACTCATCAACAACACAACACAACCAACTTCGAACACTCTTGCCTACAAAATCCACTTAATCTGTCCAAGTGACAATTGTCACTCAATGGAATCCTTTATTGACCATCAAGAAAAGGAAACTAGTTGTAAATGACCAAGAAACTACTCGTATTCATTCAATAAGAAACGTGAATCACTTATAGTGGCGTAGTGAAAGTAAGCGTACGTAACAAGAAAACGCAACGTGTGATCGATTAAAAAGAAGTCAATCAACGTAACAAGACCAAGCAAATAAGATTTTCTAGTATTTCAATCAAAATTGTAAATGCATTGTAAGGTAGCTAGTTATACAAAATTATTAAACTACAATAGTTAACGCATTGATAGCTTTTTTTCATTCCGTGACAACCTCCAATGATATGAAGTTTTGATTATCAAACCATCTAAACACACTCCTAAACGAATCTAATCAAGTCTGATTATAATAATCATTAAAATCATACTTATTAATCAAAAATAGGAAATTGAATCTATTGTTTGAATCAAAACCAAAATCAAACACAAAAACACATGAATGACTCTTTAAATCATTCAACAAGCACCCAAAACTCATCAACAACACAACACAACCAACTTCGAACACTCTTGCCTACAAAATCCACTTAATCTGTCCAAGTGACAATTGTCACTCAATGGAATCCTTTATTGACCATCAAGAAAAGGAAACTAGTTGTAAATGACCAAGAAACTACTCGTATTCATTCAATAAGAAACGTGAATCACTTATAGTGGCGTAGTGAAAGTAAGCGTACGTAACAAGAAAACGCAACGTGTGATCGATTAAAAAGAAGTCAATCAACGTAACAAGACCAAGCAAATAAGATTTTCTAGTATTTCAATCAAAATTGTAAATGCATTGTAAGGTAGCTAGTTATACAAAATTATTAAACTACAATAGTTAACGCATTGATAGCTTTTTTTCATTCCGTGACAACCTCCAATGATATGAAGTTTTGATTATCAAACCATCTAAACACACTCCTAAACGAATCTAATCAAGTCTGATTATAATAATCATTAAAATCATACTTATTAATCAAAAATAGGAAATTGAATCTATTGTTTGAATCAAAACCAAAATCAAACACAAAAACACATGAATGACTCTTTAAATCATTCAACAAGCACCCAAAACTCATCAACAACACAACACAACCAACTTCGAACACTCTTGCCTACAAAATCCACTTAATCTGTCCAAGTGACAATTGTCACTCAATGGAATCCTTTATTGACCATCAAGAAAAGGAAACTAGTTGTAAATGACCAAGAAACTACTCGTATTCATTCAATAAGAAACGTGAATCACTTATAGTGGCGTAGTGAAAGTAAGCGTACGTAACAAGAAAACGCATCGTGTGATCGATTAAAAGAAGTCAATCAACGTAACAAGACCAAGCAAATAAGATTTTCTAGTATTTCAATCAAAATTGTAAATGCATTGTAAGGTAGCTAGTTATACAAAATTATTAAACTACAATAGTTAACGCATTGATAGCTTTTTTTCATTCCGTGACAACCTCCAATGATATGAAGTTTTGATTATCAAACCATCTAAACACACTCCTAAACGAATCTAATCAAGTCTGATTATAATAATCATTAAAATCATACTTATTAATCAAAAATAGGAAATTGAATCTATTGTTTGAATCAAAACCAAAATCAAACACAAAAACACATGAATGACTCTTTAAATCATTCAACAAGCACCCAAAACTCATCAACAACACAACACAACCAACTTCGAACACTCTTGCCTACAAAATCCACTTAATCTGTCCAAGTGACAATTGTCACTCAATGGAATCCTTTATTGACCATCAAGAAAAGGAAACTAGTTGTAAATGACCAAGAAACTACTCGTATTCATTCAATAAGAAACGTGAATCACTTATAGTGGCGTAGTGAAAGTAAGCGTACGTAACAAGAAAACGCAACGTGTGATCGATTAAAAAGAAGTCAATCAACGTAACAAGACCAAGCAAATAAGATTTTCTAGTATTTCAATCAAAATTGTAAATGCATTGTAAGGTAGCTAGTTATACAAAATTATTAAACTACAATAGTTAACGCATTGATAGCTTTTTTTCATTCCGTGACAACCTCCAATGATATGAAGTTTTGATTATCAAACCATCTAAACACACTCCTAAACGAATCTAATCAAGTCTGATTATAATAATCATTAAAATCATACTTATTAATCAAAAATAGGAAATTGAATCTATTGTTTGAATCAAAACCAAAATCAAACACAAAAACACATGAATGACTCTTTAAATCATTCAACAAGCACCCAAAACTCATCAACAACACAACACAACCAACTTCGAACACTCTTGCCTACAAAATCCACTTAATCTGTCCAAGTGACAATTGTCACTCAATGGAATCCTTTATTGACCATCAAGAAAAGGAAACTAGTTGTAAATGACCAAGAAACTACTCGTATTCATTCAATAAGAAACGTGAATCACTTATAGTGGCGTAGTGAAAGTAAGCGTACGTAACAAGAAAACGCAACGTGTGATCGATTAAAAAGAAGTCAATCAACGTAACAAGACCAAGCAAATAAGATTTTCTAGTATTTCAATCAAAATTGTAAATGCATTGTAAGGTAGCTAGTTATACAAAATTATTAAACTACAATAGTTAACGCATTGATAGCTTTTTTTCATTCCGTGACAACCTCCAATGATATGAAGTTTTGATTATCAAACCATCTAAACACACTCCTAAACGAATCTAATCAAGTCTGATTATAATAATCATTAAAATCATACTTATTAATCAAAAATAGGAAATTGAATCTATTGTTTGAATCAAAACCAAAATCAAACACAAAAACACATGAATGACTCTTTAAATCATTCAACAAGCACCCAAAACTCATCAACAACACAACACAACCAACTTCGAACACTCTTGCCTACAAAATCCACTTAATCTGTCCAAGTGACAATTGTCACTCAATGGAATCCTTTATTGACCATCAAGAAAAGGAAACTAGTTGTAAATGACCAAGAAACTACTCGTATTCATTCAATAAGAAACGTGAATCACTTATAGTGGCGTAGTGAAAGTAAGCGTACGTAACAAGAAAACGCAACGTGTGATCGATTAAAAAGAAGTCAATCAACGTAACAAGACCAAGCAAATAAGATTTTCTAGTATTTCAATCAAAATTGTAAATGCATTGTAAGGTAGCTAGTTATACAAAATTATTAAACTACAATAGTTAACGCATTGATAGCTTTTTTTCATTCCGTGACAACCTCCAATGATATGAAGTTTTGATTATCAAACCATCTAAACACACTCCTAAACGAATCTAATCAAGTCTGATTATAATAATCATTAAAATCATACTTATTAATCAAAAATAGGAAATTGAATCTATTGTTTGAATCAAAACCAAAATCAAACACAAAAACACATGAATGACTCTTTAAATCATTCAACAAGCACCCAAAACTCATCAACAACACAACACAACCAACTTCGAACACTCTTGCCTACAAAATCCACTTAATCTGTCCAAGTGACAATTGTCACTCAATGGAATCCTTTATTGACCATCAAGAAAAGGAAACTAGTTGTAAATGACCAAGAAACTACTCGTATTCATTCAATAAGAAACGTGAATCACTTATAGTGGCGTAGTGAAAGTAAGCGTACGTAACAAGAAAACGCAACGTGTGATCGATTAAAAAGAAGTCAATCAACGTAACAAGACCAAGCAAATAAGATTTTCTAGTATTTCAATCAAAATTGTAAATGCATTGTAAGGTAGCTAGTTATACAAAATTATTAAACTACAATAGTTAACGCATTGATAGCTTTTTTTCATTCCGTGACAACCTCCAATGATATGAAGTTTTGATTATCAAACCATCTAAACACACTCCTAAACGAATCTAATCAAGTCTGATTATAATAATCATTAAAATCATACTTATTAATCAAAAATAGGAAATTGAATCTATTGTTTGAATCAAAACCAAAATCAAACACAAAAACACATGAATGACTCTTTAAATCATTCAACAAGCACCCAAAACTCATCAACAACACAACACAACCAACTTCGAACACTCTTGCCTACAAAATCCACTTAATCTGTCCAAGTGACAATTGTCACTCAATGGAATCCTTTATTGACCATCAAGAAAAGGAAACTAGTTGTAAATGACCAAGAAACTACTCGTATTCATTCAATAAGAAACGTGAATCACTTATAGTGGCGTAGTGAAAGTAAGCGTACGTAACAAGAAAACGCAACGTGTGATCGATTAAAAAGAAGTCAATCAACGTAACAAGACCAAGCAAATAAGATTTTCTAGTATTTCAATCAAAATTGTAAATGCATTGTAAGGTAGCTAGTTATACAAAATTATTAAACTACAATAGTTAACGCATTGATAGCTTTTTTTCATTCCGTGACAACCTCCAATGATATGAAGTTTTGATTATCAAACCATCTAAACACACTCCTAAACGAATCTAATCAAGTCTGATTATAATAATCATTAAAATCATACTTATTAATCAAAAATAGGAAATTGAATCTATTGTTTGAATCAAAACCAAAATCAAACACAAAAACACATGAATGACTCTTTAAATCATTCAACAAGCACCCAAAACTCATCAACAACACAACACAACCAACTTCGAACACTCTTGCCTACAAAATCCACTTAATCTGTCCAAGTGACAATTGTCACTCAATGGAATCCTTTATTGACCATCAAGAAAAGGAAACTAGTTGTAAATGACCAAGAAACTACTCGTATTCATTCAATAAGAAACGTGAATCACTTATAGTGGCGTAGTGAAAGTAAGCGTACGTAACAAGAAAACGCAACGTGTGATCGATTAAAAAGAAGTCAATCAACGTAACAAGACCAAGCAAATAAGATTTTCTAGTATTTCAATCAAAATTGTAAATGCATTGTAAGGTAGCTAGTTATACAAAATTATTAAACTACAATAGTTAACGCATTGATAGCTTTTTTTCATTCCGTGACAACCTCCAATGATATGAAGTTTTGATTATCAAACCATCTAAACACACTCCTAAACGAATCTAATCAAGTCTGATTATAATAATCATTAAAATCATACTTATTAATCAAAAATAGGAAATTGAATCTATTGTTTGAATCAAAACCAAAATCAAACACATGAATGACTCTTTAAATCATTCAACAAGCACCCAAAACTCATCAACAACACAACACAACCAACTTCGAACACTCTTGCCTACAAAATCCACTTAATCTGTCCAAGTGACAATTGTCACTCAATGGAATCCTTTATTGACCATCAAGAAAAGGAAACTAGTTGTAAATGACCAAGAAACTACTCGTATTCATTCAATAAGAAACGTGAATCACTTATAGTGGCGTAGTGAAAGTAAGCGTACGTAACAAGAAAACGCAACGTGTGATCGATTAAAAAGAAGTCAATCAACGTAACAAGACCAAGCAAATAAGATTTTCTAGTATTTCAATCAAAATTGTAAATGCATTGTAAGGTAGCTAGTTATACAAAATTATTAAACTACAATAGTTAACGCATTGATAGCTTTTTTTCATTCCGTGACAACCTCCAATGATATGAAGTTTTGATTATCAAACCATCTAAACACACTCCTAAACGAATCTAATCAAGTCTGATTATAATAATCATTAAAATCATACTTATTAATCAAAAATAGGAAATTGAATCTATTGTTTGAATCAAAACCAAAATCAAACACAAAAACACATGAATGACTCTTTAAATCATTCAACAAGCACCCAAAACTCATCAACAACACAACACAACCAACTTCGAACACTCTTGCCTACAAAATCCACTTAATCTGTCCAAGTGACAATTGTCACTCAATGGAATCCTTTATTGACCATCAAGAAAAGGAAACTAGTTGTAAATGACCAAGAAACTACTCGTATTCATTCAATAAGAAACGTGAATCACTTATAGTGGCGTAGTGAAAGTAAGCGTACGTAACAAGAAAACGCAACGTGTGATCGATTAAAAAGAAGTCAATCAACGTAACAAGACCAAGCAAATAAGATTTTCTAGTATTTCAATCAAAATTGTAAATGCATTGTAAGGTAGCTAGTTATACAAAATTATTAAACTACAATAGTTAACGCATTGATAGCTTTTTTTCATTCCGTGACAACCTCCAATGATATGAAGTTTTGATTATCAAACCATCTAAACACACTCCTAAACGAATCTAATCAAGTCTGATTATAATAATCATTAAAATCATACTTATTAATCAAAAATAGGAAATTGAATCTATTGTTTGAATCAAAACCAAAATCAAACACAAAACACATGAATGACTCTTTAAATCATTCAACAAGCACCCAAAACTCATCAACAACACAACACAACCAACTTCGAACACTCTTGCCTACAAAATCCACTTAATCTGTCCAAGTGACAATTGTCACTCAATGGAATCCTTTATTGACCATCAAGAAAAGGAAACTAGTTGTAAATGACCAAGAAACTACTCGTATTCATTCAATAAGAAACGTGAATCACTTATAGTGGCGTAGTGAAAGTAAGCGTACGTAACAAGAAAACGCAACGTGTGATCGATTAAAAAGAAGTCAATCAACGTAACAAGACCAAGCAAATAAGATTTTCTAGTATTTCAATCAAAATTGTAAATGCATTGTAAGGTAGCTAGTTATACAAAATTATTAAACTACAATAGTTAACGCATTGATAGCTTTTTTTCATTCCGTGACAACCTCCAATGATATGAAGTTTTGATTATCAAACCATCTAAACACACTCCTAAACGAATCTAATCAAGTCTGATTATAATAATCATTAAAATCATACTTATTAATCAAAAATAGGAAATTGAATCTATTGTTTGAATCAAAACCAAAATCAAACACAAAAACACATGAATGACTCTTTAAATCATTCAACAAGCACCCAAAACTCATCAACAACACAACACAACCAACTTCGAACACTCTTGCCTACAAAATCCACTTAATCTGTCCAAGTGACAATTGTCACTCAATGGAATCCTTTATTGACCATCAAGAAAAGGAAACTAGTTGTAAATGACCAAGAAACTACTCGTATTCATTCAATAAGAAACGTGAATCACTTATAGTGGCGTAGTGAAAGTAAGCGTACGTAACAAGAAAACGCAACGTGTGATCGATTAAAAAGAAGTCAATCAACGTAACAAGACCAAGCAAATAAGATTTTCTAGTATTTCAATCAAAATTGTAAATGCATTGTAAGGTAGCTAGTTATACAAAATTATTAAACTACAATAGTTAACGCATTGATAGCTTTTTTTCATTCCGTGACAACCTCCAATGATATGAAGTTTTGATTATCAAACCATCTAAACACACTCCTAAACGAATCTAATCAAGTCTGATTATAATAATCATTAAAATCATACTTATTAATCAAAAATAGGAAATTGAATCTATTGTTTGAATCAAAACCAAAATCAAACACAAAAACACATGAATGACTCTTTAAATCATTCAACAAGCACCCAAAACTCATCAACAACACAACACAACCAACTTCGAACACTCTTGCCTACAAAATCCACTTAATCTGTCCAAGTGACAATTGTCACTCAATGGAATCCTTTATTGACCATCAAGAAAAGGAAACTAGTTGTAAATGACCAAGAAACTACTCGTATTCATTCAATAAGAAACGTGAATCACTTATAGTGGCGTAGTGAAAGTAAGCGTACGTAACAAGAAAACGCATCGTGTGATCGATTAAAAGAAGTCAATCAACGTAACAAGACCAAGCAAATAAGATTTTCTAGTATTTCAATCAAAATTGTAAATGCATTGTAAGGTAGCTAGTTATACAAAATTATTAAACTACAATAGTTAACGCATTGATAGCTTTTTTTCATTCCGTGACAACCTCCAATGATATGAAGTTTTGATTATCAAACCATCTAAACACACTCCTAAACGAATCTAATCAAGTCTGATTATAATAATCATTAAAATCATACTTATTAATCAAAAATAGGAAATTGAATCTATTGTTTGAATCAAAACCAAAATCAAACACAAAAACACATGAATGACTCTTTAAATCATTCAACAAGCACCCAAAACTCATCAACAACACAACACAACCAACTTCGAACACTCTTGCCTACAAAATCCACTTAATCTGTCCAAGTGACAATTGTCACTCAATGGAATCCTTTATTGACCATCAAGAAAAGGAAACTAGTTGTAAATGACCAAGAAACTACTCGTATTCATTCAATAAGAAACGTGAATCACTTATAGTGGCGTAGTGAAAGTAAGCGTACGTAACAAGAAAACGCAACGTGTGATCGATTAAAAAGAAGTCAATCAACGTAACAAGACCAAGCAAATAAGATTTTCTAGTATTTCAATCAAAATTGTAAATGCATTGTAAGGTAGCTAGTTATACAAAATTATTAAACTACAATAGTTAACGCATTGATAGCTTTTTTTCATTCCGTGACAACCTCCAATGATATGAAGTTTTGATTATCAAACCATCTAAACACACTCCTAAACGAATCTAATCAAGTCTGATTATAATAATCATTAAAATCATACTTATTAATCAAAAATAGGAAATTGAATCTATTGTTTGAATCAAAACCAAAATCAAACACAAAAACACATGAATGACTCTTTAAATCATTCAACAAGCACCCAAAACTCATCAACAACACAACACAACCAACTTCGAACACTCTTGCCTACAAAATCCACTTAATCTGTCCAAGTGACAATTGTCACTCAATGGAATCCTTTATTGACCATCAAGAAAAGGAAACTAGTTGTAAATGACCAAGAAACTACTCGTATTCATTCAATAAGAAACGTGAATCACTTATAGTGGCGTAGTGAAAGTAAGCGTACGTAACAAGAAAACGCAACGTGTGATCGATTAAAAAGAAGTCAATCAACGTAACAAGACCAAGCAAATAAGATTTTCTAGTATTTCAATCAAAATTGTAAATGCATTGTAAGGTAGCTAGTTATACAAAATTATTAAACTACAATAGTTAACGCATTGATAGCTTTTTTTCATTCCGTGACAACCTCCAATGATATGAAGTTTTGATTATCAAACCATCTAAACACACTCCTAAACGAATCTAATCAAGTCTGATTATAATAATCATTAAAATCATACTTATTAATCAAAAATAGGAAATTGAATCTATTGTTTGAATCAAAACCAAAATCAAACACAAAAACACATGAATGACTCTTTAAATCATTCAACAAGCACCCAAAACTCATCAACAACACAACACAACCAACTTCGAACACTCTTGCCTACAAAATCCACTTAATCTGTCCAAGTGACAATTGTCACTCAATGGAATCCTTTATTGACCATCAAGAAAAGGAAACTAGTTGTAAATGACCAAGAAACTACTCGTATTCATTCAATAAGAAACGTGAATCACTTATAGTGGCGTAGTGAAAGTAAGCGTACGTAACAAGAAAACGCAACGTGTGATCGATTAAAAAGAAGTCAATCAACGTAACAAGACCAAGCAAATAAGATTTTCTAGTATTTCAATCAAAATTGTAAATGCATTGTAAGGTAGCTAGTTATACAAAATTATTAAACTACAATAGTTAACGCATTGATAGCTTTTTTTCATTCCGTGACAACCTCCAATGATATGAAGTTTTGATTATCAAACCATCTAAACACACTCCTAAACGAATCTAATCAAGTCTGATTATAATAATCATTAAAATCATACTTATTAATCAAAAATAGGAAATTGAATCTATTGTTTGAATCAAAACCAAAATCAAACACAAAAACACATGAATGACTCTTTAAATCATTCAACAAGCACCCAAAACTCATCAACAACACAACACAACCAACTTCGAACACTCTTGCCTACAAAATCCACTTAATCTGTCCAAGTGACAATTGTCACTCAATGGAATCCTTTATTGACCATCAAGAAAAGGAAACTAGTTGTAAATGACCAAGAAACTACTCGTATTCATTCAATAAGAAACGTGAATCACTTATAGTGGCGTAGTGAAAGTAAGCGTACGTAACAAGAAAACGCAACGTGTGATCGATTAAAAAGAAGTCAATCAACGTAACAAGACCAAGCAAATAAGATTTTCTAGTATTTCAATCAAAATTGTAAATGCATTGTAAGGTAGCTAGTTATACAAAATTATTAAACTACAATAGTTAACGCATTGATAGCTTTTTTTCATTCCGTGACAACCTCCAATGATATGAAGTTTTGATTATCAAACCATCTAAACACACTCCTAAACGAATCTAATCAAGTCTGATTATAATAATCATTAAAATCATACTTATTAATCAAAAATAGGAAATTGAATCTATTGTTTGAATCAAAACCAAAATCAAACACAAAAACACATGAATGACTCTTTAAATCATTCAACAAGCACCCAAAACTCATCAACAACACAACACAACCAACTTCGAACACTCTTGCCTACAAAATCCACTTAATCTGTCCAAGTGACAATTGTCACTCAATGGAATCCTTTATTGACCATCAAGAAAAGGAAACTAGTTGTAAATGACCAAGAAACTACTCGTATTCATTCAATAAGAAACGTGAATCACTTATAGTGGCGTAGTGAAAGTAAGCGTACGTAACAAGAAAACGCAACGTGTGATCGATTAAAAAGAAGTCAATCAACGTAACAAGACCAAGCAAATAAGATTTTCTAGTATTTCAATCAAAATTGTAAATGCATTGTAAGGTAGCTAGTTATACAAAATTATTAAACTACAATAGTTAACGCATTGATAGCTTTTTTTCATTCCGTGACAACCTCCAATGATATGAAGTTTTGATTATCAAACCATCTAAACACACTCCTAAACGAATCTAATCAAGTCTGATTATAATAATCATTAAAATCATACTTATTAATCAAAAATAGGAAATTGAATCTATTGTTTGAATCAAAACCAAAATCAAACACAAAAACACATGAATGACTCTTTAAATCATTCAACAAGCACCCAAAACTCATCAACAACACAACACAACCAACTTCGAACACTCTTGCCTACAAAATCCACTTAATCTGTCCAAGTGACAATTGTCACTCAATGGAATCCTTTATTGACCATCAAGAAAAGGAAACTAGTTGTAAATGACCAAGAAACTACTCGTATTCATTCAATAAGAAACGTGAATCACTTATAGTGGCGTAGTGAAAGTAAGCGTACGTAACAAGAAAACGCAACGTGTGATCGATTAAAAAGAAGTCAATCAACGTAACAAGACCAAGCAAATAAGATTTTCTAGTATTTCAATCAAAATTGTAAATGCATTGTAAGGTAGCTAGTTATACAAAATTATTAAACTACAATAGTTAACGCATTGATAGCTTTTTTCATTCCGTGACAACCTCCAATGATATGAAGTTTTGATTATCAAACCATCTAAACACACTCCTAAACGAATCTAATCAAGTCTGATTATAATAATCATTAAAATCATACTTATTAATCAAAAATAGGAAATTGAATCTATTGTTTGAATCAAAACCAAAATCAAACACAAAAACACATGAATGACTCTTTAAATCATTCAACAAGCACCCAAAACTCATCAACAACACAACACAACCAACTTCGAACACTCTTGCCTACAAAATCCACTTAATCTGTCCAAGTGACAATTGTCACTCAATGGAATCCTTTATTGACCATCAAGAAAAGGAAACTAGTTGTAAATGACCAAGAAACTACTCGTATTCATTCAATAAGAAACGTGAATCACTTATAGTGGCGTAGTGAAAGTAAGCGTACGTAACAAGAAAACGCAACGTGTGATCGATTAAAAAGAAGTCAATCAACGTAACAAGACCAAGCAAATAAGATTTTCTAGTATTTCAATCAAAATTGTAAATGCATTGTAAGGTAGCTAGTTATACAAAATTATTAAACTACAATAGTTAACGCATTGATAGCTTTTTTTCATTCCGTGACAACCTCCAATGATATGAAGTTTTGATTATCAAACCATCTAAACACACTCCTAAACGAATCTAATCAAGTCTGATTATAATAATCATTAAAATCATACTTATTAATCAAAAATAGGAAATTGAATCTATTGTTTGAATCAAAACCAAAATCAAACACAAAAACACATGAATGACTCTTTAAATCATTCAACAAGCACCCAAAACTCATCAACAACACAACACAACCAACTTCGAACACTCTTGCCTACAAAATCCACTTAATCTGTCCAAGTGACAATTGTCACTCAATGGAATCCTTTATTGACCATCAAGAAAAGGAAACTAGTTGTAAATGACCAAGAAACTACTCGTATTCATTCAATAAGAAACGTGAATCACTTATAGTGGCGTAGTGAAAGTAAGCGTACGTAACAAGAAAACGCATCGTGTGATCGATTAAAAGAAGTCAATCAACGTAACAAGACCAAGCAAATAAGATTTTCTAGTATTTCAATCAAAATTGTAAATGCATTGTAAGGTAGCTAGTTATACAAAATTATTAAACTACAATAGTTAACGCATTGATAGCTTTTTTTCATTCCGTGACAACCTCCAATGATATGAAGTTTTGATTATCAAACCATCTAAACACACTCCTAAACGAATCTAATCAAGTCTGATTATAATAATCATTAAAATCATACTTATTAATCAAAAATAGGAAATTGAATCTATTGTTTGAATCAAAACCAAAATCAAACACAAAAACACATGAATGACTCTTTAAATCATTCAACAAGCACCCAAAACTCATCAACAACACAACACAACCAACTTCGAACACTCTTGCCTACAAAATCCACTTAATCTGTCCAAGTGACAATTGTCACTCAATGGAATCCTTTATTGACCATCAAGAAAAGGAAACTAGTTGTAAATGACCAAGAAACTACTCGTATTCATTCAATAAGAAACGTGAATCACTTATAGTGGCGTAGTGAAAGTAAGCGTACGTAACAAGAAAACGCAACGTGTGATCGATTAAAAAGAAGTCAATCAACGTAACAAGACCAAGCAAATAAGATTTTCTAGTATTTCAATCAAAATTGTAAATGCATTGTAAGGTAGCTAGTTATACAAAATTATTAAACTACAATAGTTAACGCATTGATAGCTTTTTTTCATTCCGTGACAACCTCCAATGATATGAAGTTTTGATTATCAAACCATCTAAACACACTCCTAAACGAATCTAATCAAGTCTGATTATAATAATCATTAAAATCATACTTATTAATCAAAAATAGGAAATTGAATCTATTGTTTGAATCAAAACCAAAATCAAACACAAAAACACATGAATGACTCTTTAAATCATTCAACAAGCACCCAAAACTCATCAACAACACAACACAACCAACTTCGAACACTCTTGCCTACAAAATCCACTTAATCTGTCCAAGTGACAATTGTCACTCAATGGAATCCTTTATTGACCATCAAGAAAAGGAAACTAGTTGTAAATGACCAAGAAACTACTCGTATTCATTCAATAAGAAACGTGAATCACTTATAGTGGCGTAGTGAAAGTAAGCGTACGTAACAAGAAAACGCAACGTGTGATCGATTAAAAAGAAGTCAATCAACGTAACAAGACCAAGCAAATAAGATTTTCTAGTATTTCAATCAAAATTGTAAATGCATTGTAAGGTAGCTAGTTATACAAAATTATTAAACTACAATAGTTAACGCATTGATAGCTTTTTTTCATTCCGTGACAACCTCCAATGATATGAAGTTTTGATTATCAAACCATCTAAACACACTCCTAAACGAATCTAATCAAGTCTGATTATAATAATCATTAAAATCATACTTATTAATCAAAAATAGGAAATTGAATCTATTGTTTGAATCAAAACCAAAATCAAACACAAAAACACATGAATGACTCTTTAAATCATTCAACAAGCACCCAAAACTCATCAACAACACAACACAACCAACTTCGAACACTCTTGCCTACAAAATCCACTTAATCTGTCCAAGTGACAATTGTCACTCAATGGAATCCTTTATTGACCATCAAGAAAAGGAAACTAGTTGTAAATGACCAAGAAACTACTCGTATTCATTCAATAAGAAACGTGAATCACTTATAGTGGCGTAGTGAAAGTAAGCGTACGTAACAAGAAAACGCAACGTGTGATCGATTAAAAAGAAGTCAATCAACGTAACAAGACCAAGCAAATAAGATTTTCTAGTATTTCAATCAAAATTGTAAATGCATTGTAAGGTAGCTAGTTATACAAAATTATTAAACTACAATAGTTAACGCATTGATAGCTTTTTTTCATTCCGTGACAACCTCCAATGATATGAAGTTTTGATTATCAAACCATCTAAACACACTCCTAAACGAATCTAATCAAGTCTGATTATAATAATCATTAAAATCATACTTATTAATCAAAAATAGGAAATTGAATCTATTGTTTGAATCAAAACCAAAATCAAACACAAAAACACATGAATGACTCTTTAAATCATTCAACAAGCACCCAAAACTCATCAACAACACAACACAACCAACTTCGAACACTCTTGCCTACAAAATCCACTTAATCTGTCCAAGTGACAATTGTCACTCAATGGAATCCTTTATTGACCATCAAGAAAAGGAAACTAGTTGTAAATGACCAAGAAACTACTCGTATTCATTCAATAAGAAACGTGAATCACTTATAGTGGCGTAGTGAAAGTAAGCGTACGTAACAAGAAAACGCAACGTGTGATCGATTAAAAAGAAGTCAATCAACGTAACAAGACCAAGCAAATAAGATTTTCTAGTATTTCAATCAAAATTGTAAATGCATTGTAAGGTAGCTAGTTATACAAAATTATTAAACTACAATAGTTAACGCATTGATAGCTTTTTTTCATTCCGTGACAACCTCCAATGATATGAAGTTTTGATTATCAAACCATCTAAACACACTCCTAAACGAATCTAATCAAGTCTGATTATAATAATCATTAAAATCATACTTATTAATCAAAAATAGGAAATTGAATCTATTGTTTGAATCAAAACCAAAATCAAACACAAAAACACATGAATGACTCTTTAAATCATTCAACAAGCACCCAAAACTCATCAACAACACAACACAACCAACTTCGAACACTCTTGCCTACAAAATCCACTTAATCTGTCCAAGTGACAATTGTCACTCAATGGAATCCTTTATTGACCATCAAGAAAAGGAAACTAGTTGTAAATGACCAAGAAACTACTCGTATTCATTCAATAAGAAACGTGAATCACTTATAGTGGCGTAGTGAAAGTAAGCGTACGTAACAAGAAAACGCAACGTGTGATCGATTAAAAAGAAGTCAATCAACGTAACAAGACCAAGCAAATAAGATTTTCTAGTATTTCAATCAAAATTGTAAATGCATTGTAAGGTAGCTAGTTATACAAAATTATTAAACTACAATAGTTAACGCATTGATAGCTTTTTTTCATTCCGTGACAACCTCCAATGATATGAAGTTTTGATTATCAAACCATCTAAACACACTCCTAAACGAATCTAATCAAGTCTGATTATAATAATCATTAAAATCATACTTATTAATCAAAAATAGGAAATTGAATCTATTGTTTGAATCAAAACCAAAATCAAACACAAAAACACATGAATGACTCTTTAAATCATTCAACAAGCACCCAAAACTCATCAACAACACAACACAACCAACTTCGAACACTCTTGCCTACAAAATCCACTTAATCTGTCCAAGTGACAATTGTCACTCAATGGAATCCTTTATTGACCATCAAGAAAAGGAAACTAGTTGTAAATGACCAAGAAACTACTCGTATTCATTCAATAAGAAACGTGAATCACTTATAGTGGCGTAGTGAAAGTAAGCGTACGTAACAAGAAAACGCAACGTGTGATCGATTAAAAAGAAGTCAATCAACGTAACAAGACCAAGCAAATAAGATTTTCTAGTATTTCAATCAAAATTGTAAATGCATTGTAAGGTAGCTAGTTATACAAAATTATTAAACTACAATAGTTAACGCATTGATAGCTTTTTTCATTCCGTGACAACCTCCAATGATATGAAGTTTTGATTATCAAACCATCTAAACACACTCCTAAACGAATCTAATCAAGTCTGATTATAATAATCATTAAAATCATACTTATTAATCAAAAATAGGAAATTGAATCTATTGTTTGAATCAAAACCAAAATCAAACACAAAAACACATGAATGACTCTTTAAATCATTCAACAAGCACCCAAAACTCATCAACAACACAACACAACCAACTTCGAACACTCTTGCCTACAAAATCCACTTAATCTGTCCAAGTGACAATTGTCACTCAATGGAATCCTTTATTGACCATCAAGAAAAGGAAACTAGTTGTAAATGACCAAGAAACTACTCGTATTCATTCAATAAGAAACGTGAATCACTTATAGTGGCGTAGTGAAAGTAAGCGTACGTAACAAGAAAACGCAACGTGTGATCGATTAAAAAGAAGTCAATCAACGTAACAAGACCAAGCAAATAAGATTTTCTAGTATTTCAATCAAAATTGTAAATGCATTGTAAGGTAGCTAGTTATACAAAATTATTAAACTACAATAGTTAACGCATTGATAGCTTTTTTTCATTCCGTGACAACCTCCAATGATATGAAGTTTTGATTATCAAACCATCTAAACACACTCCTAAACGAATCTAATCAAGTCTGATTATAATAATCATTAAAATCATACTTATTAATCAAAAATAGGAAATTGAATCTATTGTTTGAATCAAAACCAAAATCAAACACAAAAACACATGAATGACTCTTTAAATCATTCAACAAGCACCCAAAACTCATCAACAACACAACACAACCAACTTCGAACACTCTTGCCTACAAAATCCACTTAATCTGTCCAAGTGACAATTGTCACTCAATGGAATCCTTTATTGACCATCAAGAAAAGGAAACTAGTTGTAAATGACCAAGAAACTACTCGTATTCATTCAATAAGAAACGTGAATCACTTATAGTGGCGTAGTGAAAGTAAGCGTACGTAACAAGAAAACGCAACGTGTGATCGATTAAAAAGAAGTCAATCAACGTAACAAGACCAAGCAAATAAGATTTTCTAGTATTTCAATCAAAATTGTAAATGCATTGTAAGGTAGCTAGTTATACAAAATTATTAAACTACAATAGTTAACGCATTGATAGCTTTTTTTCATTCCGTGACAACCTCCAATGATATGAAGTTTTGATTATCAAACCATCTAAACACACTCCTAAACGAATCTAATCAAGTCTGATTATAATAATCATTAAAATCATACTTATTAATCAAAAATAGGAAATTGAATCTATTGTTTGAATCAAAACCAAAATCAAACACAAAAACACATGAATGACTCTTTAAATCATTCAACAAGCACCCAAAACTCATCAACAACACAACACAACCAACTTCGAACACTCTTGCCTACAAAATCCACTTAATCTGTCCAAGTGACAATTGTCACTCAATGGAATCCTTTATTGACCATCAAGAAAAGGAAACTAGTTGTAAATGACCAAGAAACTACTCGTATTCATTCAATAAGAAACGTGAATCACTTATAGTGGCGTAGTGAAAGTAAGCGTACGTAACAAGAAAACGCAACGTGTGATCGATTAAAAAGAAGTCAATCAACGTAACAAGACCAAGCAAATAAGATTTTCTAGTATTTCAATCAAAATTGTAAATGCATTGTAAGGTAGCTAGTTATACAAAATTATTAAACTACAATAGTTAACGCATTGATAGCTTTTTTTCATTCCGTGACAACCTCCAATGATATGAAGTTTTGATTATCAAACCATCTAAACACACTCCTAAACGAATCTAATCAAGTCTGATTATAATAATCATTAAAATCATACTTATTAATCAAAAATAGGAAATTGAATCTATTGTTTGAATCAAAACCAAAATCAAACACAAAAACACATGAATGACTCTTTAAATCATTCAACAAGCACCCAAAACTCATCAACAACACAACACAACCAACTTCGAACACTCTTGCCTACAAAATCCACTTAATCTGTCCAAGTGACAATTGTCACTCAATGGAATCCTTTATTGACCATCAAGAAAAGGAAACTAGTTGTAAATGACCAAGAAACTACTCGTATTCATTCAATAAGAAACGTGAATCACTTATAGTGGCGTAGTGAAAGTAAGCGTACGTAACAAGAAAACGCAACGTGTGATCGATTAAAAAGAAGTCAATCAACGTAACAAGACCAAGCAAATAAGATTTTCTAGTATTTCAATCAAAATTGTAAATGCATTGTAAGGTAGCTAGTTATACAAAATTATTAAACTACAATAGTTAACGCATTGATAGCTTTTTTTCATTCCGTGACAACCTCCAATGATATGAAGTTTTGATTATCAAACCATCTAAACACACTCCTAAACGAATCTAATCAAGTCTGATTATAATAATCATTAAAATCATACTTATTAATCAAAAATAGGAAATTGAATCTATTGTTTGAATCAAAACCAAAATCAAACACAAAAACACATGAATGACTCTTTAAATCATTCAACAAGCACCCAAAACTCATCAACAACACAACACAACCAACTTCGAACACTCTTGCCTACAAAATCCACTTAATCTGTCCAAGTGACAATTGTCACTCAATGGAATCCTTTATTGACCATCAAGAAAAGGAAACTAGTTGTAAATGACCAAGAAACTACTCGTATTCATTCAATAAGAAACGTGAATCACTTATAGTGGCGTAGTGAAAGTAAGCGTACGTAACAAGAAAACGCAACGTGTGATCGATTAAAAAGAAGTCAATCAACGTAACAAGACCAAGCAAATAAGATTTTCTAGTATTTCAATCAAAATTGTAAATGCATTGTAAGGTAGCTAGTTATACAAAATTATTAAACTACAATAGTTAACGCATTGATAGCTTTTTTTCATTTCGTGACAACCTCCAATGATATGAAGTTTTGATTATCAAACCATCTAAACACACTCCTAAACGAATCTAATCAAGTCTGATTATAATAATCATTAAAATCATACTTATTAATCAAAAATAGGAAATTGAATCTATTGTTTGAATCAAAACCAAAATCAAACACAAAAACACATGAATGACTCTTTAAATCATTCAACAAGCACCCAAAACTCATCAACAACACAACACAACCAACTTCGAACACTCTTGCCTACAAAATCCACTTAATCTGTCCAAGTGACAATTGTCACTCAATGGAATCCTTTATTGACCATCAAGAAAAGGAAACTAGTTGTAAATGACCAAGAAACTACTCGTATTCATTCAATAAGAAACGTGAATCACTTATAGTGGCGTAGTGAAAGTAAGCGTACGTAACAAGAAAACGCAACGTGTGATCGATTAAAAAGAAGTCAATCAACGTAACAAGACCAAGCAAATAAGATTTTCTAGTATTTCAATCAAAATTGTAAATGCATTGTAAGGTAGCTAGTTATACAAAATTATTAAACTACAATAGTTAACGCATTGATAGCTTTTTTTCATTCCGTGACAACCTCCAATGATATGAAGTTTTGATTATCAAACCATCTAAACACACTCCTAAACGAATCTAATCAAGTCTGATTATAATAATCATTAAAATCATACTTATTAATCAAAAATAGGAAATTGAATCTATTGTTTGAATCAAAACCAAAATCAAACACAAAAACACATGAATGACTCTTTAAATCATTCAACAAGCACCCAAAACTCATCAACAACACAACACAACCAACTTCGAACACTCTTGCCTACAAAATCCACTTAATCTGTCCAAGTGACAATTGTCACTCAATGGAATCCTTTATTGACCATCAAGAAAAGGAAACTAGTTGTAAATGACCAAGAAACTACTCGTATTCATTCAATAAGAAACGTGAATCACTTATAGTGGCGTAGTGAAAGTAAGCGTACGTAACAAGAAAACGCAACGTGTGATCGATTAAAAAGAAGTCAATCAACGTAACAAGACCAAGCAAATAAGATTTTCTAGTATTTCAATCAAAATTGTAAATGCATTGTAAGGTAGCTAGTTATACAAAATTATTAAACTACAATAGTTAACGCATTGATAGCTTTTTTTCATTCCGTGACAACCTCCAATGATATGAAGTTTTGATTATCAAACCATCTAAACACACTCCTAAACGAATCTAATCAAGTCTGATTATAATAATCATTAAAATCATACTTATTAATCAAAAATAGGAAATTGAATCTATTGTTTGAATCAAAACCAAAATCAAACACAAAAACACATGAATGACTCTTTAAATCATTCAACAAGCACCCAAAACTCATCAACAACACAACACAACCAACTTCGAACACTCTTGCCTACAAAATCCACTTAATCTGTCCAAGTGACAATTGTCACTCAATGGAATCCTTTATTGACCATCAAGAAAAGGAAACTAGTTGTAATGACCAAGAAACTACTCGTATTCATTCAATAAGAAACGTGAATCACTTATAGTGGCGTAGTGAAAGTAAGCGTACGTAACAAGAAAACGCAACGTGTGATCGATTAAAAAGAAGTCAATCAACGTAACAAGGCCAAGCAAATAAGATTTTCTTGTATTTCAATCATAATTGTAAATGCATTGTAAGGTAGCTAGTTATATAAAATTATTAAACTACAATAGTTAACGCATTGATAGCTTTTTTTCATTCCGTAACAACCTCCAATGATATGAAGTTTTGATTATCAAACCATCTAAACAGACTCCTAAACGAATCTAATCAAGTCTGATTATAATAATTATTAAAATCATACTTATTAATCAAAAATAGGAAATTGAATCTATTGCTTGAATCAAAACCAAAATAAAACACAAAAACACATGAATGACTCTTTAAAACATTCAACAAGCACCCAAAACTCATCAACAACACAACACAACCAACTTCGAACACTCTTGACTACAAAATCCACTTAATCTGTCCAAGTGACAATTGTCACTCAATGGAATCCTTTATTGACCATCAAGAAAAGGAAACAAGTTGTAAATGACCAAGAAACTACTCGTATTCGTTCAATAAGAAACGTGAATCACTTATAGTGGCGTAGTGAAAGTAAGCGTACGTAACAAGAAAACGCAACGTGTGATCGATTAAAAAGAAGTCAATCAACGTAACAAGACCAAGCAAATAAGATTTTCTAGTATTTCAATCAAAATTGTAAATGCATTGTAAGGTAGCTAGTTATACAAAATTATTAAACTACAATAGTTAACGCATTGATAGCTTTTTTTCATTCCGTGACAACCTCCAATGATATGAAGTTTTGATTATCAAACCATCTAAACACACTCCTAAACGAATCTAATCAAGTCTGATTATAATAATCATTAAAATCATACTTATTAATCAAAAATAGGAAATTGAATCTATTGTTTGAATCAAAACCAAAATCAAACACAAAAACACATGAATGACTCTTTAAACATTCAACAAGCACCCAAAACTCATCAACAACACAACACAACCAACTTCGAACACTCTTGCCTACAAAATCCACTTAATCTGTCCAAGTGACAATTGTCACTCACTGGAATCCTTTATTGACCATCAAGAAAAGGAAACTAGTTGTAAATGACCAAGAAACTACTCGTATTCATTCAATAAGAAACGTGAATCACTTATAGTGGCGTAGTGAAAGTAAGCGTACGTAACAAGAAAACGCAACATGTTAACGTAACAAGACCAAGCAAATAAGATTTTCTAGTATTTCAATCAAAATTGTAAATGCATTGTAAGGTAGCTAGTTATACAAAATTATTAAACTACAATAGTTAACGCATTGATAGCTTTTTTTCATTCCGTGACAACCTCCAATGATATGAAGTTTGATTGTCAAACCATCTAAACACACTCCTAACGAATCTAATCAAGTTGATTA
This sequence comes from Flaveria robusta, assembly GCA_025506415.1. NCBI lineage: Eukaryota > Viridiplantae > Streptophyta > Magnoliopsida > Asterales > Asteraceae > Flaveria > Flaveria robusta. Next base: position 9,659 of record JACCIZ010000444.1, on the reverse strand, counting down.
TAATAATCATTAAAATCATACTTATTAATCAAAAATAGGAAATTGAATCTATTGTTTGAATCAAAACCAAAATCAAACACAAAAAACACATGAATGACTCTTTAAATCATTCAACAAGCACCCAAAACTCATCAACAACACAACACAACCAACTTCGAACACTCTTGCCTACAAAATCCACTTAATCTGTCCAAGTGACAATTGTCACTCAATGGAATCCTTTATTGACCATCAAGAAAAGGAAACTAGTTGTAAATGACCAAGAAACTACTCGTATTCATTCAATAAGAAACGTGAATCACTTATAGTGGCGTAGTGAAAGTAAGCGTACGTAACAAGAAAACGCAACGTGTGATCGATTAAAAAGAAGTCAATCAACGTAACAAGACCAAGCAAATAAGATTTTCTAGTATTTCAATCAAAATTGTAAATGCATTGTAAGGTAGCTAGTTATATAAAATTATTAAACTACAATAGTTAACGCATTGATAGCTTTTTTTCATTCCGTGACAACCTCCAATGATATGAAGTTTTGATTATCAAACCATCTAAACACACTCCTAAACGAATCTAATCAAGTCTGATTATAATAATCATTAAAATCATACTATTAATCAAAAATGGGAAATTGAATCTATTGTTTGAATCAAAATAAAATCAAACACAAAAACACATGAATGACCCTTTAAATCATTTAACATGCACCCAAAACTCATCAACAACACAACACAACCAACTTCGAACACTCTTGCCTACAAAATCCACTTAATCTGTCCAAGTGATAATTGTCACTCAATGGAATCCTTTATTGACCATCAAGAAAAGGAAACTAGTTGCAAAATGACCAAGAAACTACTCGTATTCATTCAATAAGAAACGTAAATCACTTATAGTGGCGTAGTGAAAGTAAGCGTTCGTAACAAGAAAACGCAACGTGTGATCGATTAAAAAGAAGTCAATCAACGTAACAAGACCAAGCAAATAAGATTTTCTGGTATTTCAATCAAAATTGTAAGTGCATTGTAAGGTAGCTATTTATACAAAATTATTAAACTACAATAGTTAACGCATTGATAGCTTTTTTTCATTCCTTGACAACCTCCAATGATATGAAGTTTTGATTATCAAACCATCTAATCACACTCCTAAACGAATCTAATCAAGACTGATTATAATAATCATTAAAATCATACTTATTAATCAAAAATAGGAAATTGAATCTATTGTTTGAATCAAAACCAAAATCAAACACAAAAACACATGAATGACTCTTTAAATCATTCAACAAGCACCCAAAACTCATCAACAACACAACACAACCAACTTCGAACACTCTTGCCTACAAAATCCACTTAATCTGTCCAAGTGACAATTGTCACTCAATGGAATCCTTTATTGACCATCAAGAAAAGGAAACTTGTTGTAAATGACCAAGAAACTACTCGTATTCATTCAATAAGAAACGTGAATCACTTATAGTGGCGTAGTGAAAGTAAGCGTACGTAACAAGAAAACGCAACGTGTGATCGATTAAAAAGAAGTCAATCAACGTAACAAGACCAAGCAAATAAGATTTTCTAGTATTTCAATCAAAATTGTAAATGCATTGTAAGGTAGCTAGTTACACAAAATTATTAAACTACAATAGTTAACGCATTGATAGCTTTTTTTCATTCTTTGACAACCTCCAATGATATGAAGTTTTGATTATCAAACCATCTAAACACACTCCGAAACGAATCTAATCAAGTCTGATTATAATAATTATTAAAATCATACTTATTAATCAAACATAGGAAATTGAATCTATTGTTTGAATCAAAACCAAAATCAAACACAAAAACACATGAATGACTCTTTAATTCATTCAACAAGCACCCAAAACTCATCAACAACACAACACAACCAACATCGAACACTCTTGCCTACAAAATCCACTTAATCTGTCCAAGTGACAATTGTCACTCAATGGAATCCTTTATTGACCATCAAGAAAAGGAAACTAGTTGTAAATGACCAAGAAACTACTCGTATTCATTCAATAAGAAACGTGAATCCCTTATAGTGGCGTAGTGAAAGTGAGCGTACGTAACAAGAAAACGCAACGTGTGATCGATCAAAAAGAAGTCAATCAACGTAATAAGACCAAGCAAATAATATTTTCTAGTATTTCAATCAAAATTGTAAATGCATTGTAAGGTAGCAAGTTATATACAAAATTATTAAACTACGATAGTTAACGCATTGATAGCTTTTTTTTCATTTCGTGACAACCTCCAATGATATGAAGTTTTGATTATCAAACCTTCTAAACACACTCCTATACGAATCTAATCAAGTCTGATTATAATAATCATTAAAATCATACTTAGTAGTCAAAAATAGGAAATTAAATCTATTGTTTGAATCAAAACCAAAATCAAACACAAAAACACATGAATGACTCTTTAAATCATTCAACAAGCACCCAAAACTCATCAACAACAAACAACCAACTTCGAACACTCTTGCCTATAAAATCCACTTAATCTGTCCAAGTGACAATTGTCACTCAATGGAATCCTTTATTGAACATCAAGAAAAGGAAACTAGTTGTAAATGACCAAGAAACTACTCGTATTCATTCAATAAGAAACGTGAATCACTTATAGTGGCGTAGTGAAAGTAAGCGTACGTAACAAGAAAACGCAACGTGTGATCGATTAAAAAGAAGTCAATCAACGTAACAAGACCAAGCAAATAAGATTTTCTAGTATTTCAATTAAAATGGTAAAAGCATTGTAAGTAGTAGTTATACAAAATTATTAAACTACAATAGTTAACGCATTGATAGCTTTTTTTCATTCCGTGACAACCTCCAATGATATGAAGTTTTGATTATCAAACATCTAAACACACTCCTAAACAATCTAATCAACTCGATTATAATAATCATTAAAATCATACTATTAATCAAAAAGGAAATTGAATCTATTGTTGAATCAAAACCAAAATCGAACACAAAAACATGAATGACCCTTTAAATCATTTAACAAGCACCCAAAATCATCAACAACACAACACAAACAACTTCGAACACTCTTGCCTACAAAATCCACTTAATCTGTCCAAGTGATAATTGTCACTCAATGGAATCCTTTATTGACCATCAAGAAAAGGAACTAGTTGTAAATGACCAAGAAACTACTCGTATTCATTCAATAAGAAACGTAAATCACTTATAGTGGCGTAGTGAAAGTAAGCGTCGTAACAAGGAAAACGCAACGTGTGATCGATTAAAAAGAAGTCAATCAAGTAACAAGACCAAGCAAATAAGATTTTCGGTATTTTCAATCAAAATTGTAAAGTGCATTGTAAGGTAGCTAGTTATACAAAATTATTAAACTACAATAGTTAACGCATTGATAGCTTTTTTCATTCCTTGACAACCTCCAATGATATGAAGTTTTGATTATCAAACCATCTAACACACTCTAAACGAATCTAATCAAGTCTGATTATAATAATCATTAAAATCATACTATAATCAAAATAGGAAATTGAATCTATTGTTTGAATCAAAACCAAAATCAAACACAAAAACACATGAATGACTCTTTAAATCATTCAACAAGCACCCAAACTCATCAACAACACAACACAACCAACTTCGAACACTCTTGCCTACAAAATCCACTTAATCTGTCCAAGTGACAATTGTCACTCAATGGAATCCTTTATTGACCATCAAGAAAAGGAACTAGTTGTAAATGACCAAGACTACGTATTCATTCAATAAGAAAGTGAATCACTTATAGTGGCGTAGTGAAAGTAAGCGTACGTACAAGAAAACGCAACGTGTGATCGATTAAAAAGAAGTCAATCAACGTAACAAGACCAAGCAAAAATAATATTTCGAGTATTTCAATCAAAATTGTAAATGCTTGTAGGTAGCTAGTTATACAAATTATTATTAACTACAATAGTTAACGCATTGATAGCTTTTTTATTCGTGACAACCTCCAATGATATGAAGTTTTGATTATCAAACCATCTAAACACACTCCTAAACGAATCTAATCAAGTCTGATATAATAATCATTAAAATCATACTTATTAATCAAAAATAGGAAATTGAATCTATTGTTGAATCAAAACCAAAAGCAAACACAAAAACACATGAATGACTCTTTAAATCAATAAACAAGCACCAAAACTCATCAACAACACTACACAACCAACTTCCAACACTCTTGCCTACAAAATCCACTTAATCTGAAGTTGCAATTGTCACTCAATGGAATCCTTTATTGACCATCAAGAAAAAGAAAATAGTAATAAATGACCAAGAAACTACTCGTATTCATTCAATAGGAAACGTGAATCACTTATAGTTGCGTAGTGAAAGTAAGCGTACGTAACAAGAGAACGCAATGTGTGATCGATTAAAAGAATTCAATCAACGTAACAAGACCAAGCAAATAATTTTCTATATTTCAATCAAAATTGTATAGCTATAGAATTGTGCATCAAAATATTTGCAAAAGCTTAAGTAAAGCATAGTAAGGTAGCTAGTTATACAAAATTATTAAAATACAATAGTTAACGCATTGATAGCTTTTTGTATTCCTGACAACCTCCAATGATATGAAGTTTGATTATCAAACCATCTAAACACACTCCTAAACGAATCTAATCAAGTCTGATTATAATAATCATTAAATCATACTTATTATCAAAAATAGGAAATTCAATCTATTGTTTGAATCAAAACAAAAGCAAACACAAAAAACACATGAATGACTCTTTAATCAATCAACAAGCACCCAAAACTCATCAACAACACTACACAACCAACTTCGAACACTCTGCCTACAAAATCCACTATCTGTCCAAGTGACAATTGTCACTCAATGGAATCCTTATTGACCATCAAGAAAAGGAAAACTAGTTGTAAATGACAAAAAAACTACTCGTATTCATTCAATAAGAAACGTGAATCACTTATAGTGGCGTAGTGAAAGTAAGCGTACGTAACAAGAAAACGCAATGTGTGATCGAATAAAAAGAAGTCAATCAACGTAACAAGACCAAGCAAATAAGATTTTCTAGTATTTCAATAAAATTGTATAGCTATAGAATTGTGCATCAAAATATTTGCAAAAGCTTAAGTAATGCATAGTAAGGTGCTAGTTATACAAAATTATTAAAATACAATAGTCAACGCATGATAGCTTTTGTATCCCGTGACAACCTCCAATGATATGAAGTTTTGATTATCAAACCATCTAAACACACTCCTAAACGAATCTAATAAAGTCTGATTTTAATAATCATTAAAATCATACTATTAATCAAAAATAGGAAATTGAATCTATTGTTTGAATCAAAACCAAAAGCAAACACAAAAACACATGAATGACTCTTTAAATCAATCAACAAGCACCCAAAATCATCAACAACACTACACAACCAACTTCGAACACTCTTACCTACAAAATCCACTTAATCTATCCAAGTGGCAATTGTCACTCAATGGAATCCGTTATTGACCATCAAGAAAAGGAAACTAGTTATAAATGAGAAAGAAACTTCTATTCATTCAATAAGAAACGTGAATCACTTATTGTGGCGTAGTGAAAGTAAGCGTACGTCACAAGAAAACGCAATGTGTGATCGATTAAAAAGAAGTCAATCAACGTAACAAGACCAAGCAAATAAGATTTTCTACTATTTCAATCAAAATTGTATAGCTATAGAATTGTGCATCAAAATATTTGCAAAAGCTTAAGTAAATGCATAGTAAGGGAGCTAGTTATACAAAATTATTAAACTACAATAGTTAACGCATTGATAGCTTTTTGCATTCCGTGACAACCTCCAATGATATGAAGTTTTGATTGTCAAACCATCTAAACACACTACTAAACGAATCTAATCAAGTCTGATTATAATAATCATTAAAATCATACTTATTAATCAAAAATAGGAAATTGAATCTATTGTTTGAATCAAAACCAAAGCAAACATGAAAACACATGAATGACTCTTTAAATCAATCAACAAGCACCCAAAACTCATCAACAACACTACACAACCAACTTCGAAAACTCTTGGCTACAAAATCCACTTAATCTGTCCAAGTGACAATTGTCACTCAATGGAATCCTTTATTGACCATCAAGAAAAGGAAACTAGTTGTAAATGACCAAGAAACTACTCGTATTCATTCAATAAGAAACGTGAATCACTTATAGTGGCATAGTGAAAGTAAGCGTACGTAACAAAAAAACGCCATGTGTGATCGAATAAAATGAAGTCAATCAACGTAACAAGACCAAGCAAATAAGTTTTTAGTATTTCAATCAAAATTGTATAGCTATAGAATTGTGCTCAAAATATTTCAAAAGCTTAAGTAAATGCATAGTAAGGGAGCTAGTTATACAAAATTATTAAACTACAATAGTTAACGCATTGATAGCTTTTTGCATTCCGTGACAACCTCCAATGATATGAAGTTTTGATTGTCAAACCATCTAAACACACTACTAAACGAATCTAATCAAGTCTGATTATAATAATCATTAAAATCATACTTATTAATCAAAAATAGGAAATTAATCTATTGTTGAATCAAAACCAAAAGCAAACATGAAAACACATGAATGACTCTTTAAATCAATCAACAAGCACCCAAAACTCATCAACAACACTACACAACCAACTTCGAACACTCTTGCCTACAAAATCCACTTAATCTGTCCAAGTGACAATTGTCACTCAATGGAATCCTTTATTGACCATCAAGAAAAGGAAACTAGTTGTAAATGACCAAAAACAATCGTATTCTTATTCAATAAGAAACGTGAATCACTTATAGTGGCGTAGTGAAAGTAAGCGTACGTAACAAGAAAACGCAATGTGTGATCGAATAAAAAGAAGTCAATCAACGTAACAAGACCAAGCAAATAAGACTTTTAGTATTTCAATAAAATTGTATAGCTATAGAATTGTGCATCAAAATATTTGCAAAAGCTAAGTAAATGCATAGTAAGGTTGCTAGTTATACAAAATTATTAAACTACAATAGTTAACGCATTGATAGCTTTTTGCATTCCGTGACAACCTCCAATGATATGAAGTTTTGATTGTCAAACCATCTAAACACACTCTAAACGAATCTAATCAAGTCTGATTATAATAATCATTAAAATCATACTTATTAATCAAAAATAGGAAATTGAATCTATTGTTTGAATCAAAACCAAAAGCAAACACGAAAACACATGAATGACTCTTTAAATCAATCAACAAGCACCCAAAACTCATCAACAACACTACACAACCAACTTCGAACACTCTTGCCTACAAAATCCACTTAATCTGTCCAAGTGGCAATTGTCACTCAATGGAATCCTTTATTGACCATCAAGAAAAGGAAACTAGTTGTAAATGACCAAGAAACTACTCGTATTCATTCAATAAGAAACGTGAATCACTTATGTGGCGTAGTGAAAGTAAGCGTACGTCACAAGAAAACGCAATGTGTGATCGATTAAAAAGAAGTCAATCAACGTAACAAGACCAAGCAAATAAGATTTTCTACTATTTCAATCAAAATTGTATAGCTATAGAATTGTGCATCAAATATATTGCAAAAGCTTAAGTAAATGCATAGTAAGGGAGCTAGTTATACAAAATTATTAAACTACAATAGTTAACGCATTGATAGCTTTTTGCATTCCGTGACAACCTCCAATGATATGAAGTTTTGATTATCAAACCATCTAAACACACTCCTAAAAATCTAATAAAGTGATATATAATCATTAAAATCATACTTATTAATCAAAAATAGGAAATTGAATCTATTGTTTGAATCAAAACCAAAAGCAAACACAAAAACACATGAATGACTCTTTAAATCAATCAACAAGCACCCAAAAATCATCAACAACACTACACAACCAACTTCGAAAAGTCTTGGCTACAAAATCCACTTTATCAGTCCAAGTGACAATTGTCACTCAATGGAATCCTTTATTGACCATCAAGAAAAGAAAACTAGTTGTAAATGACCAAGAAACTACTCGTATTCATTCAATAAGAAACGTGAATCACATATTGTGGCGTAGTGAAAGTAAGCATACGTCACAAGAAAACGCAATGTGTGATCGATTAAAAAGAAGTCAATCAACGTAACAAGACCAAGCAAATAAGATTTTCTAGTATTTCAATCAAAATTGTATAGCTATAGAATTGTGCATCAAAATATTTGCAAAAGCTTAAGTAAATGCATAGTAAAGGAGCTAGTTATACAAAATTATTAAATACAATAGTTAACGCATTGATAGCTTTTTGCATTCGTGACAACCTCCAATGATATGAAGTTTTGATTATCAAACCATCTAAACACACTCCTAAACGAATCTAATAAAGTCTGATTATAATAATCATTAAAATCATACTTATTAATCAAAAATAGGAAATTGAATCTATTGTTTGAATCAAAACCAAAAGCAAAACACAAAAACACATGAATGACTCTTTAAATCAATCAACAAGCACCAAAACTCATCAAAAAACCACACACAACCAACTTCGAACACTCTTGCCTACAAAATCCACTTAATCTGTCCAAGTGACAATTGTCACTCAATGGAATCCTTTATTGACCATCAAGAAAAGGAAACTAGTTTAAATGACAAAAAACTACTCGTATTCATTCAATAAGAAACGTGAATCACTTATAGTGGCGTAGTGAAAGTAAGTACGTAACAAGAAACGCAATGTGTGATCGATTAAAAAGAAGTCAATCAACGTAACAAGACCAAGCAAATAAGATTTTCTAGTATTTCAATCAAATTGTATAGCTATAGAATTGTGCATCAAAATATTTGCAAAAGCTTAAGTAAATGCATAGTAAGGTTGCTAGTATACAAATTATTTAAACTACAATAGTAACGCATGATAGCTTTTTGCATTCAGTGACAACCTCCAATGATATGAAGTTTTGATTATCAAACCATCTAAACACACTCCTAAACGAATCTAATCAAGTCTGATTATAAATAATCATTAAAATCATACTTATTAATCAAAAATAGGAAATGAATCTATTGTTTGAATCAAAACCAAAAGCAAACACAAAACACATGAATGACTCTTTAAATCAATCAACAAGCACCCCAAAACTCATCAACAACACTACACAACCAACTTCGAACACTCTTACCTACAAAATCCACTTAATCTATCCAAGTGACAATTGTCACTCAATGGAATCCTTTATTGACCATCAAAAAAAGGAAACTAGTTGTAAATGACAAGAAAAAACTACTCGTATTCATTCAATAAGAAACGTGAATCACTTATAGTGGCGTAGTGAAAGTAAGCGTACGTAACAAGAAAACGCAATGTGTGATCGATTAAAAAGAAGTCAATCAACGTAACAAACCAAGCAAATAAGATTTCTAGTATTTCAATCAAAATTGTATAGCTATAGAATTGTGCATTAAAATATTTGCAAAAGCTTAAGTAAATGCATAGTAAGGTAGCTAGTTATACAAAATTATTAAACTACAATAGTAACGCATTGATAGCTTTTTGCATTCCGTGACAACTCCAATGATATGAAGTTTGATTATCAAACCATCTAAACACACTCCTAAACGAATCTA
>JACCIZ010000436.1:0-61410 GCA_025506415.1 Flaveria robusta | reverse complement strand
AAAAGCCACTTATTTAAACCAAGTGATAACTTTCGATCTCCAAAATCATTTATTGAGCATCAAGGCAAGAAAGCAAGTTGTAAAGGACCAAAACACAACTTGTATACACTCATATACACTCGTACACATTATGTCATACGTATAACAATCACGCATGTGTGATAGACGAAAATGATATCAAATCATGGTAACATGATGTAGTAAATAAGATTCATCAGTATTTTAATCAAAATTGTGCAACTACGAATTGTTGCATCGAGGTATTCAAGAAAGCTTAACTAAATACATGGAAAAAAATGTAGTTTTACAAACATTAAACAATAGGAGTTCACACTTGGTTAGTTTGTTGCTTACAATAACAACCTCGATTCCATGTAGTTTGATTTTTAAGCCTTCTAAACACACTCATGAACTAATATAATCAAATCCGATGATTACAATCAGTGAAATGACACTATAAATGACAACTAAAAACTGGTACTAACCGTTTATAAGAAACACAAGCCGAACACGAAAACCACACGAATGACCCTTAAAATCAATCACTCATACCCAAAACTAATCAAGACCACTCCAAAACCATTATCAAACACTCTCGGCTTAAAAAGCCACTTATTTAAACCAAGTGATAACTTTCGATCTCCAAAATCATTTATTGAGCATCAAGGCAAGAAAGCAAGTTGTAAAGGACCAAAACACTACTTGTATACACTCATACACTCGTATACACTCATATGTCATACGTATAACAATCAACGCAATGTGTGATAGACGAAAATGATATCAAATTGGTAACATGATGTAGTAAATAAGATTTATCAGTATTTTAATCAAAATTGTGCAACTACGAATTATTGCATCGAGTTATTCAAGAAAGCTTAACAAAATACATGGAAAAATGTAGTTTTACAAAAACATTAAACAATAGGAGTTCACACTTGGTTAGTTTGTTGCTTACAATAACAACCTCCGATTCAATTAGTTTTGATTTTTAAGCCTTCTAAACACACTCATGAACTATATAATCAAATCGATGATTACAATCAGTGAAATGACACTATAAATGACAACTAAAAACTGGTACTAACCGTTTTATAAAGAAACACAACCGAACACGAAAACCACACGAATGACCCTTAAAATCAATAGACTCATAGCCAAAACTAATCAAGACCACTCCACAACAATTATCAAACACTCTCGGCTTAAAAAGCCACTTAATAAAAACCAAGTGATAACTTTTGATCTCCAAAATCATTTATTGAGCATCAAGGCAAGAAAGCAAGTTGTAAAGGACCAAAACACTAGTTGTATACACTTATATACACTCGTATACACTCATATGTCATACGTATGACAATCAACGCTATGTGTGATAGACGAAAATGATATCAAATCATGGTAACATGATGTAGTAAATAAGATTGATCAGTATTTTAATCAAAATTGTGCAATTACGAAATGTTGCATCGAATTATTCAAGAAAGCTTAACAAAATGCATGGAAAAAATGTAGTTTTACAAAAACATTAAACAATAGGAGTTCACACTTGGTTAGTTTGTTGCTTACAATAACAACCTCCGATTTCATGGAGTTTTGATTTTTAAGCCTTCTAAACACACTCATGAACTAAGATAATCAAATCTGATGAATACAATCATTGAAATGACACTATAAATGACAACTGAAAACTGGTACTAACCGTTTATAAAGAAACACAAACCGAACATGAAACCACACGAATGACCCTTAAAATCAATCGACTCATACCCAAAACTAATCAAGACCACTCCACAACCATTATCAAACACTCTCGGCTTAAAAAGCCACTTAATAAAAACCAAGTGATAACTTTTGATCTCCAAAATCATTTATTGAGCATCAAGGCAAGAAAGCAAGTTGTAAAGGACCAAACACTACTTGTATACACTCACATACGCTCGTATACACTCATATGTCATACGTATAACAATCAACGCAATGTGTGATAGACGAAAATGATATCAAATCATGGTAACATGTGTAGTAAATAAGATTTTCTAGTATTTTAATCAAAATTATGCAACTACGAATTACTGCATCGAGTTATTCAAGAAAGCTTAACAAAATACATGGAAAAGAAATGTAGTTTTACAAAAACATTAAACAATAGTAGTTCACGCTTTGATAGTTTGTTGCTTACAATAACAACCTCCGATTCCATGCAGTATTGATTTTAAACCTTCTAAACACACTCAGGAACTAATATAATCGAATCCGATGAATACAATCATTGAAATGACACTATAAATGACAAATGAAAACTGGTACTAGTCGTTTATAAAGAAACACAAACCGAACAAGAAACACAGGAATGACCCTTAAAATCAATCAACTCATACCCAAACTAATCAAGACCACTCCACAACCATTATCAAAAGCTCTTGTTTAAAAAGCCACTTATTAAACCAAGTGATAACCTTCGATCTCGAAAATCATTATTAAGCATCAAGGCAAGAAAGCAAGTGTAAAGGACCAAAAACACTACTTGTATACATCATATACGCTCGTACACACTCATATGTCATACGTATAACAATCAACGCAATGTGTGATAGACGAAAATGATATCAAATCATGGTAACATGATGTAGTAAATAAGATTATCAGTATTTTAATCAAAATTGTGCAACTACGAATTGTTGCATCGAGTTATTCAAGAAAGCTTAACTAAATCGTGGAAAAAAAATGTAGTTTTACAAAAAATTAAACAATAGGAGTTCACACTTGGTAGTTGTTGCTTACAATAACAACCTCCGATTCCATGTAGTTTTGATTTTTAAGCCTTCTAAACACACTCATGAACTAATATAATCAAATCCGATGATTACAATCAGTGAAATGACACTACAAATGACAACTAAAAACTGGTACTAACCGTTTATAAAGAAACACAAGCCGAAGACGAAACCACACGAATGACCCTTAAAATCAATCCACTCATACCCAAAACTAATCAAGACCACTCCAAAACTATTATCAAGCACTCTCGGCTTAAAAAGCCACTTATTTAAACCAATTGATAACTTTCGATCTCCAAAATCATTTATTGAGCATCAAGGCAAGAAAGCAAGTTGTAAAGGACCAAAACACTACTTGTATACACTCAAATACACTCGTATACACTCATATGTCATACGTATAACAATCAACGCTATGTGTGATAGACGAAAATGGTATCAAATCATGGTAACATGATGTAGTAAATAAGATTTATCAGTATTTTAATCAAAATTGTGCAACTACGAATTGTTGCATCGAGTTATTCAAGAAAGCTTAACTAAATACATGGAAAAAAATGTAGTTTTACAAAAACATTAAACAATAGGAGTTCACACTTGGCTAGTTTGTTGCTTACAATAACAACCTCCGATTCAATGTAGTTTTGATTTTTAAGCCTTCTAAACACTCATGAACTAATATAACGAATCTGATGAATACAATTATTGAAATGACAATATAATGACAACTGAAAACTGGTACTAACGTTTATAAAGAAACACAAACGAACACGAAAACCACACGAATGACCCTTAAAATCAATCGACTCATACCAAAACTAATCAAGACCACTCCACAACCATTATCAAACACTCTCGGCTTAAAAAGCCACTTATTTAAACAAGTGATAACTTTCGATCTCCAAAATCATTTATTGAGCATCAAGGCAAGAAAGCAAGTTGTAAAGGACCAAAATACTACTTGTATACCATCACACACGCTGTATACACTCATATGTATACGTATAACAATCAACGCAAGTGTGATAGACGAAAATGATATCAAATCATGGTAACATGATGTAGTAAATAAGATTTTCTAGTATTAATCAAAATTATGCAACTACGAATTACTGCATCGAGTTATTCAAGAAAGCTTAACAAAATACATGGAAAAGAATGTAGTTTTACAAAACATTAAACAATAGTAGTTCACGCTTGGATAGTTGTTGCTTACAATAACAACCTCGATTCCATGCAGTTTGATTTTTAACCTTCTAAACACACTCAGGAACTAATATAATCGAATGGATGATTACAATCATTGAAATGACACTATAAATGACAACTGAAAATGGTACTAGTCTTTTATAAAGAAACACAAACGAACAAGAAACCACAGGAATGACCCTTAAAATCAATCAACTCATACCCAACTATCAAGACCACTCCAAAACCATTATCAAACACTCTCGGTTTAAAAAGCCACTTATTTAAACCAAGTGAAAACTTCGATCTCCAAAATCATTTATTGAGCATCAACAAGGCAAGAAAGCAAGTTGTAAGTAAAGCACCAAACACTACTTGTATACACTCATATACGCTCGTACACACTCTTATGTCATACGTATAACAATCAACGCATGTGTGATAGACGAAAATGATATCAAATCATGGTAACATGATGTAGTAAATAAGATTATCAGTATTTTAATCAAAATTTGCAACTACGAAATTGTTGCATCGAGTTATTAAGAAAGCTTAACAAAAATCAAAAAAAAAAATGTAGTTTTACAAAAATATTAAACAATAGGAGTTCACACTTGGCTAGTTTGTTGCTTACAATAACAACCTCCGATTCCATGTAGTTTTGATTTTTAAGCCTTCTAAACACACTCATGAACTAATATAATCAAATCCGATGATTACAATCAGTGAAATGACACTACAAATGACAACTAAAAACTGGTACTAACCGTTTATAAAGAAACACAAACCGAACATGAAACCACACGAATGACCCTTAAAATCAATCGACTCATACCCAAAACTAATCAAGACCACTCCACAACCATTATCAAACACTCTCGGCTTAAAAAGCCACTTAATAAAAACCAAGTGATAACTTTTGATCTCCAAAATCATTTATTGAGCATCAAGGCAAGAAAGCAAGTTGTAAAGGACCAAAACACTAGTTGTATACACTTATATACACTCGTATACACTCATATGTCATACGTATGACAATCAACGCTATGTGTGATAGACGAAAATGATATCAAATCATGGTAACATGATGTAGTAAATAAGATTTATCAGTATGTTAATCAAAATTGTGCAACTACGAATTATTGCATCGAGTTATTCAAGAAAGCTTAACTAAATACATGGAAAAAAATGTAGTTTTACAAAAACATTAAACAATAGGAGTTCACACTTGGCTAGTTTGTTGCTTACAATAACAACCTCCGATTCATGGAGTTTTGATTTTTAAGCCTTCTAAACACACTCATGAACTAATATAATCAAATCCGATGATTACAATCAGTGAAATGACACTACTAAATGACAACTAAAAATGGTACTAACCGTTTATAAAGAAACACAAGCCGAACACGAAACCACACGAATGACCCTTAAAATCAATCCACTCATACCCAAACTAATCAAGACCACTCCAAAACCATTATCAAACACTCTCGGCTTAAAAAGCCACTTATTTAAACCAAGTGATAACTTTCGATCTCCAAAATCATTTATTGAGCATCAAGGCAAGAAAGCAAGTTGTAAAGGACCAAAACACTACTTGTATACCCTCAATACACTCGTATACACTCATATGTCATACGTATAACAATCAACGTATGTGTGATAGACGAAAATGATATCAAATCATGGTAACATGATGTAGTAAATAAGATTATCAGTATTTTAATCAAAATTGTGCAACTACGAATTACGCATCGAGTTATTTAAAAAAGCTTAACAAAGTACATGGAAAAAATGTAGTTTTACGAAAACATTAAACAATAGGAGTTCACGCTTGGTTAGTTTGTTACTTACTATAACAACCTCAGATTCCATGAAGTTTCTATTTTTAAGCCTTCTAAACACACTCATGAACTAATATAATCGATTCCGATGATTATAATCAGTGAAATAACACTATAAATGACAACTGAAAACTAGTACTATCCTTGTATAAAGAAACACAAGCTGAACATGAAACCACACGAATGACCCTTTAAATCAATCAACTCATACCCAAAACTAATCAAGATCACTCCACAACCATTATCAAACACTCTCGGCTTAAAAAGCCACTTATTTAAACCAAGTGATAACTTTCGATATCCAAAATCATTTATTGAGCATCAAGGCAAGAAAGCAAGTTGTAAAGGACCAAAACACTACTTGTATACACTCATATGCACTCGTATACGCTCAAATGTCATAGTATAAGAATCAACGTAATGTGTGATAGACGAAAATGATATCAAATCATGGTAACAGGATGTAGTAAATAAGATTTATCAATATTTTAATCAAAATTGTGCAACTACGAATTGTTGCATCGAGTTATTCAAGGAAAAGAATGTAGTTTTACAAAAACATTAAACAATAGGAGTTCACGCTTGGTTAGTTTGTTGCATACAATAACAACCTACGATTCCATTGAGTTTTGATTTTTAAGCCTTCTAAACACACTCACGAACTAATATAATTGAATCTGAAGATTACAATCAGTGAAATGACACTATAAATGACAACTGAAAACTGATAATAACGTTTATAAAGAAACATAAACGAACATGAAACCACACGAATGACCCTTAAAATCAATCAACTCATACCCAAAACTAATCAAGACCACTCCACAACCATTATCAAACACTCTCGGCTTAAAAAGCCACTTATATAAAACCAAGTGATAACTTTCGATCTCCCAAATCATTTATTGAGCATCAAGGCAAGAAAGCAAGTTGTAAAGGACCAAAACACTAATGTATACACTCATATACACTCGTATACACTCATATGTCATACGTATAACAATCAACGCAATGTGTGATAGACGAAAATGATATCAAATCATGGTAACATGTTTAGTAATTAGAGTTTTTAGTTTAATCAAATTGTGCAACTATGAATTACTCATCAAGTTATTTAAGAAAGCTTAACAAAATTCACGGAAAGAATGTACTTTTACAAAAACATTAAACAATAGGAGTTCACGCTTGGTTAGTTTGTTCTTACAATAACAACCTCCGATTCCATTATTTTTATTTTTAAGCCTTCTAAACACACTCATGAACTAATATAATCGAATCCGATGATTACAATCAGTGAAATGACACTATAAACGACAACTAAAAACTGGTATAACGTTTATAAAGAAACACAAACCGAACATGAAACCACACGAATGACCTTAAAATCAATCAACTCATACCCAAAACTAATCAAGACCACTCCACAACCATTATCAAACACTCTCGGCTTAAAAAGCCACTTATTTAAACCAAGTGATAACTTTCGATCTCCAAAATCATTTATTGAGCATCAAGGCAAGAAAGCAAGTTGTAAAGGACCAAAACACTACTTGTATACACTCATACACTCGTATACACTCATATGTATACGTATAACAATCAACGCAATGTGTGATAGACGAAAATGATATCAAATCATGGTAACATGATGTAGTAAATAAGATTTTCTAGTATTTTAATCAAAATTGTGCAACTACGAATTACTGCATCGAGTTATTCAAGAAAGCTTAACAAAATACATGGAAAAGAATGTAGTTTTACAAAAACATTAAACAATAGTAGTTCACGCTTTGATAGTTTGTTGCTTACAATAACAACCTCCGATTCATGCAGTATTGATTTTTAAGCCTTCTAAACACACTCAGGAACTAATATAATCGAATTGGATGATTACAATCATGAAATGACACTATAAATGACAACTGAAAACTGGTACTAGTGTTATAAAGAAACACAAACCGAACAAGAAACCACAGGAATGACCTTAAAATCAATCAACTCATACCCAAAACGTATCAAGACCACTCCAAAACCATTATCAAACACTCTCGGTTTAAAAAGCCACTTATTTAAACCAAGTGAAAACTTTCGATCTCCAAAATCATTTATTGAGCATCAAGGCAAGAAAGCAAGTTGTAATGCACCAAAACACTACTTGTATACACTCATATACGCTCGTACACACTCTTATGTCATACGTATGACAATCAACGCTATGTGGGATAGGCGAAAATGGTATCAAATCATGGTGACATGATGTAGTAAATAAGATTTATCAGTATTTTAATCAAAATTGTGCAACTACGAATTGTTGCATCGAGTTATTCAAGAAAGCTTAACTAAATACATGGAAAAAAATGTAGTTTTACAAAAACATTAAACAATAGGAGTTCAAGCTTGGTTAGTTTGTTGCTTACAATAACAACCTTCGATTCCATGGAGTTTTGATTTTTAAGCCTTCTAAACACACTCATGAACTAATATAATCAAATCCGATGATTACAATCAGCGAAATAACACTATAAATGACAAC
Source organism: Flaveria robusta (assembly GCA_025506415.1). Classification (NCBI taxonomy): domain Eukaryota; kingdom Viridiplantae; phylum Streptophyta; class Magnoliopsida; order Asterales; family Asteraceae; genus Flaveria; species Flaveria robusta. Next base: position 53,065 of record JACCIZ010000436.1, on the reverse strand, counting down.
TGAAAAATGGTACTAACCGTTTATAAAGAAACACAAACCGAACACAAAACCACATGAATGACCCTTAAAATCGATCGACTCATACCCAAAAACTAATCAAGACCACTCCACAACCATTATCAACACTCTTGCTTAAAAAGCCACTTATTTAAACCAAGTGATAACTTTTGATCTCCAAAATCATTTATTGAGCATCAAGGCAAGAAAGCAAGTTGTAAAGAACCAAAACACTAATTGTATACACTCATATACACTCGTATTCACTCATATGTCATACATACAACAATCAACTCAATGTGTGATAGACGAAAATGATATCAAATCATGGTAACATGATGTAGTAAATAAGATTTATTAGTATTTTAATCAAAATTATGCAACTACGAATTGTTGCATCGAGTTATTCAAGAAAGCTTAACAAAATGCATGGAAAAAAATGTAGTTTTACAAAAACATTAAACAATAGGAGTTCACACTTTGTTAGTTTGTTGTTTACAATAACAACCTCCGATTCCATGGAGTTTTGATTTTTAACCCTTCTAAACACACTTATGAACTAATATAATCAAATCTGATGAATACAATCATTGAAATGACACTATAAATGACAACTGAAAACTGGTACTAACCGTTTATAAAGAAACACAAACCGAACATGAAACCACACGAATGACGCTTAAAATCAATCGAATCACACCCAAAACTAATCAAGACCACTCCACAACTATTAACAAACACTTTCGGCTTATAAAGCCACTTAATAAAAACCAAGTGATAACTTTCGATCTCCAAAACCATTTATTGAGCATCAAGGCAAGAAAGCAAGTTGTAAAGGACCAAAACACTACTTGTATACACTCATATACACTCGTATACACTCATATGTCATACGTATAACAATCAACGCTATGTGTGATAGACGAAAATGGTATCAAATCATGGTAACATGATGTAGTAAATAAGATTTATCACTATTTTAATCAAAATTGTGCAACTACGAATTGTTGCATCGAGTTATTCAAGAAAGCATAACTAAATACATGGAAAAAAATGTAGTTTTACAAAAACTTTAAACAATAGGAGTTCACACTTGGCTAGTTTGTTGCTTACAATAACAACCTCCGATTCAATGTAGTTTTGATTTTTAAGCCTTCTAAACATACTCATGAACTAATATAATCGAATCTGATGAATACAATTATTGAAATGACAATATAAATGACAACTGAAAACTGGTACTAACCGTTTATAAAGAAACACAAACCGAACACGAAACCACACGAATGACCCTTAAAATCAATCGACTCATACCCAAAACTAATCAAGACCACTCCACAACCATTATCAAACACTCTCGGCTTAAAAAGCCACTTATTTAAACCAAGTGATAACTTTCGATCTCCAAAAATCATTTATTGAGCATCAAGGCAAGAAAGCAAGTTGTAAAGGACCAAAATACTACTTGTATACCCTCACATACGCACGTATACACTCATATGTCATACGTATAACAATCAACGCAATGTGTGATAGACGAAAATGATATCAAATCATGGTAACATGATGTAGTAAATAAGATTTTCTAGTATTTTAATCAAAATTATGCAACTACGAATTACTGCATCGAGTTATTCAAGAAAGCTTAACAAAATACATGGAAAAGAATGTAGTTTTACAAAAACATTAAACAATAGTAGTTCACCCTTGGATAGTTTGTTGCTTACAATAACAACCTCCGATTCCATGCAGTATTGATTTTTAAACCTTCTAAACACACTCAGGAACTAATATAATCGAATCTGATGAATACAATCATTGAAATGACACTATAAATGACAAATGAAAACTGGTACTAGTCGTTTATAAAGAAACACAAACCGAACAAGAAACCACAGGAATGACCCTTAAAATCAATCAACTCATACCCAAAACTAATCAAGACCATTCCACAACCATTATCAAAAGCTCTTGTTTTAAAAAGCCACTTATTTAAACCAAGTGATAACCTTCGATCTCGAAAATCATTTATTGAGCATCAAGGCAAGAAAGCAAGTAGTAAAGGACCAAAACACAACTTGTATACACTCATATACGCTCGTACACACTCTTATGTCATACGTATAACAATCAACGCAATGTGTGATAGACGAAAATGATATCAAATCATGGTAACATGATGTAGTAAATAAGATTTATCAGTATTTTAATCAAAATTGTGTAACTACGAATTGTTGCATCGAGTTATTCAAGAAAGCTTAACTAAATACATGGAAAAAAATGTAGTCTTACAAAAACATTAAACAATAGGAGTTCACACTTGGCTAGTTTGTTGCTTACAATAACAACCTTCGATTCCATGTAGTTTTGATTTTTAAGCCTTCTAAACACACTCATGAACTAATATAATCAAATCCGATGATTACAATCAGTGAAATGACACTACAAATGACAACTGAAAACTGGTACTAACCGTTTATAAAGAAACACAAGCCGAACACAAAACCACACGAATGACCCTTAAAATCAATCCACTCATACCCAAAACAAATTAAGACCACTCCAAAACCATTATCAAACACTCTCGGCTTAAAAAGCCACTTATTTAAACCAAGTGATAACTTTCGATCTCCAAAATCATTTATTGAGCATCAAGGCAAGAAAGCAAGTTGTAAAGGACCAAAACACTACTTGTATACCCTCATATACGCTCGTATACACTCATATGTCATACGTATAACAATCAACGCAATGTGTGATAGACGAAAATGATATCAAATCATGGTAACACGATGTAGTAAATAAGATTTTCTAGTATTTTAATCAAAATTATGCAACTACAAATTACTGCATCGAGTTATTCAAGAAATCTTAACAAAATACATGGAAAAGAATGTAGTTTTACAAAAACATTAAACAATAGTAGTTCACGCTTGGATAGTTTGTTGCTTAAAATAACAACCTCCGATTCCATGCAGTATTGATTTTTAAACCTTCTAAACACATTCAGGAACTAATATAATCGAATTGGATGATTACAATCATTGAAATGACACTATAAATGACAACTGAAAACTGGTACTAGTCGTTTATAAAGAAACACAAACCGAACAAGAAACCACAGGAATGACCCTTAAAATCAATCAACTCATACCCAAAACGTATCAAGACCACTCCAAAACCACTATCAAACACTCTCGGTTTAAAAAGCCACTTATTTAAACCAAGTGAAAACTTTCGATCTCCAAAATCATTTATTGAGCATCAAGGCAAGAAAGCAAGTTGTAAAGCACCAAAACACTACTTGTATACACTCAATACGCTCGTACACACTCTTATGTCATACGTATAACAATCAACGCTATGTGTGATAGACGAAAATGGTATCAAATCATGGTGACATGATGTAGTAAATAAGATTTATCAGTATTTTAATCAAAATTGTGCAACTACGAATTTTTGCATCGAGTTATTCAAAAAAGCCTAACTAAATACATGGAAAAAAATGTAGTTTTACAAAAACATTAAACAATAGGAGTTCACGCTTGGTTAGTTTGTTGCTTACAATAACAACCTTCGATTCCATGGAGTTTTGATTTTTAAGCCTTCTACACACACTCATGAACTAATATAATCAAATCCGATGATTACAATCAGCGAAATAACACTATAAATGACAACTGAAAAATGGTACTAACAGTTTATAAAGAAACACAAACCGAACACAAACCCACATGAATGACCCTTAAAATCGATCGACTCATACCCAAAACTAATCAAGACCACTCCACAACCATTATCAAACACTCTTTGCTTAAAAAGCCACTTATTTAAACCAAGTGATAACTTTTGATCTCCAAAATCATTTATTGAGCATCAAGGCAAGAAAGCAAGTTGTAAAGAACCAAAACAATAATTGTATACACTCATATACACTCGTATTCACTCATATGTCATACATACAACAATCAACTCAATGTGTGATAGACGAAAATGATATCAAATCATGGTAACATGATGTAGTAAATAAGATTTATCAGTATTTTAATCAAAATTATGCAACTACGAATTGTTGCATCGAGTTATTCAAGAAAGCTTAACAAAATGCATGGAAAAAAATGTAGTTTTACAAAAACATTAAACAATAGGAGTTCACACTTTGTTAGTTTGTTGCTTACAATAACAACCTCCGATTCCATGGAGTTTTGATTTTTAACCCTTCTAAACACACTCATGAACTAATATAATCAAATCTGTTGAATATAATCATTGAAATGACACTATAAATGACAACTAAAAACTGGTACTAACCGTTTATAAAGAAACACCAACGGAACACGAAACCACACGAATGACGCTTAAAATCAATCGAATCACACCCAAAACTAATCAAGACCACTCCACAACTATTAACAAACACTTTCGGCTTTTAAAGCCACTTAATAAAAACCAAGTGATAACTTTCGATCTCCAAAACCATTTATTGAGCATCAAGGCAAGAAAGCAAGTTGTAAAGGACCAAAACACTACTTGTATACACTCATATACACTCGTATACACTCATATGTCATACGTATAACAATCAACGCTATGTGTGATAGACGAAAATGGAATCAAATCATGGTAACATTATGTAGTAAATAAGATTTATCAGTATTTTAATCAAAATTGTGCAACTACAAATTGTGGCATCGAGTTATTCAAGAAAGCTTAACTAAATACATGGAAAAAAATGTAGTTTTACAAAAACATTAACCGTTTATAAAGAAACACAAACCGAACACGAAACCACACGAATGACCCTTAAAATCAATCGACCATACCCAAAACTAATCAAGACCACTCCACAACCATTATCAAACACTCTCGGCTTAAAAAGCCACTTATTTAAACCAAGTGATAACTTTCGATCTCCAAAATCATTTATTGAGCATCAAGGCAAGAAAGCAAGTTGTAAAGGACCAAAACACTACTTGTATACACTCAAATACACTCGTATACACTCATATGTCATACGTATAACAATCAACGCTATGTGTGATAGACGAAAATGATATCAAATCTTGGTAACATGATGTAGTAAATAAGATTTATCAGTATTTTAATCAAAATTGTGCAACTACGAATTATTGCATCGAGTTATTCAAGAAAGCTTAACTAAATACATGGAAAAAAATGTAGTTTTACAAAAACATTAAACAATAGGAGTTCACACTTTGTTAGTTTGTTGCTTACAATAACAACCTCCGATTCAATGTAGTTTTGATTTTTAAGCCTTCTAAACACACTCATGAACTAATATAATCAAATCCGATGATTACAATCAGTGAAATGACACTACAAATGACAACTAAAAACTGGTACTAACCGTTTATAAAGAAACACAAGCCGAACACGAAACCACACGAATGACCCTTAAAATCAATCCTCTCATACCCAAAACTAATCAAGACCACTCCAAAACCATTATCAAACACTCTCGGCTTAAAAAGCCACTTATTTAAACCAAGTGATAACTTTCGATCTCCAAAATCATTTATTGAGCATCAAGGCAAGAAAGCAAGTTGTAAAGGACCAAAACACTACTTGTATACACTCATATACACTCGTATACACTCATATGTCATACGTATAACAATCAACGTTATGTGTGATAGACGAAAATGATATCAAATCTTGATAACATGATGTAGTAAATAAGATTTATCAGTATTTTAATCAAAATTGTGCAACTACGAATTATTGCATCGAGTTATTCAAGAAAGCTTAACTACATACATGGAAAAAAATGTAGTTTTACAAAAACATTAAACAATAGGAGTTCACACTTGGCTAGTTTGTTGCATACAATAACAACCTCCGATTCCATGGAGTTTTGATTTTTAAGCCTTCTAAACACACTCATGAACTAATATAATCAAATCCGATGATTACAATCAGTGAAATGACACTACAAATGACAACTGAAAACTGGTACTAACCGTTTATAAAGAAACACAAGCCGAACACAAAACCACACGAATGACCCTTAAAATCAATCCACTCATACCCAAAACTAATCAAGACCACTCCAAAACCATTATCAAACACTCTCGGCTTAAAAAGCCACTTATTTAAACCAAGTGATAACTTTCGATCTCCAAAACCATTTATTGAGCATCAAGGCAAGAAAGCAAGTTGTAAAGGACCAAAACACTACTTGTATACACTCATATACACTCGTATACACTCATATGTCATACGTATAACAATCAACGCTATGTGTGATAGACGAAAATGGTATCAAATCATGGTAACATGATGTAGTAAATAAGATTTATCAGTATTTTAATCAAAATTGTGCAACTACAAATTGTTGCATCGAGTTATTCAAGAAAGCTTAACTAAATACATGGAAAAAAATGTAGTTTTACAAAAACATTAAACAATAGGAGTTCACACTTGGCTAGTTTGTTGCTTACAATAACAACCTCCGATTCAATGTAGTTTTGATTTTTAAGCCTTCTAAACATACTCATGAACTAATATAATCGAATCTGATGAATACAATTATTGAAATGACAATATAAATGACAACTGAAAACTGGTACTAACCGTTTATAAAGAAACACAAACCGAACACGAAACCACACGAATGACCCTTAAAATCAATCGACTCATACCCAAAACTAATCAAGACCACTCCACAACCATTATCAAACACTCTCGGCTTAAAAAGCCACTTATTTAAACCAAGTGATAACTTTCGATCTCCAAAATCATTTATTGAGCATCAAGGCAAGAAAGCAAGTTGTAAAGGACCAAAATACTACTTGTATACCCTCACATACGCTCGTATACACTCATATGTCATACGTATAACAATCAACGCAATGTGTGATAGACGAAAATGATATCAAATCATGGTAACATGATGTAGTAAATAAGATTTTCTAGTATTTTAATCAAAATTATGCAACTACGAATTACTGCATCGAGTTATTCAAGAAAGCTTAACAAAATACATGGAAAAGAATGTAGTTTTACAAAAACATTAAACAATAGTAGTTCACGCTTGGATAGTTTGTTGCTTACAATAACAACCTCCGATTCCATGTAGTATTGATTTTTAAACCTTCTAAACACACTCAGGAACTAATATAATCGAATCTGATGAATACAATCATTGAAATAACACTATAAATGACAAATGAAAACTGGTACTAGTCGTTTATAAAGAAACACAAACCGAACAAGAAACCACAGGAATGACCCTTAAAATCAATCAACTCATACCCAAAACTAATCAAGACCATTCCACAACCATTATCAAAAGCTCTTGTTTTAAAAAGCCACTTATTTAAACCAAGTGATAACCTTCGATCTCGAAAATCATTTATTGAGCATCAAGGCAAGAAAGCAAGTAGTAAAGGACCAAAACACAACTTGTATACACTCATATACGCTCGTACACACTCTTATGTCATACGTATAACAATCAACGCAATGTGTGATAGACGAAAATGATATCAAATCATGGTAACATGATGTAGTAAATAAGATTTATCAGTATTTTAATCAAAATTGTGCAACTATGAATTGTTGCATTGAGTTATTCAGGAATGCTTAACAAAATACATGGAAAAGAATGTAGTTTTTCAAAAACATTAAACAATAGGAGTTCAAGCTTGGTTAGTTTGTTGCTTACAATAACAACCTTAGATTCCATGGAGTTTTGATTTTTAAGCCTTCTAAACACACTCATGAACTAATATAATCAAATCCAATGATTACAATCAGCGAAATAACACTATAAATGACAAATGAAAAATGGTACTAACCGTTTATAAAGAAACACAAACCGAACACAAAACCACACGAATGACCCTTAAAATCGATCGACACACACACAAAACTAATCAAGACCACTCCACAACCATTATCAAACACTCCTTGCGTAAAAAGCCACTTATTTAAACCAAGTGATAACTTTCGATCTCCAAAATTATTTATTGAGCATCAAGGCAAGAAAGCAAGTTGTAAAGGACCAAAACACTACTTGTATACACTCATATACACTCCTATACACTCATATGTCATACGTATAACAATCAACGCTATGTGTGATAGACGAAAATGATATCAAATCTTGGTAACATGATGTAGTAAATAAGATTTATCAGTATTTTAATCAAAATTGTGCAACTACGAGTTATTGCATCGAGTTATTCAAGAAAGCTTAACTAAATACATGGAAAAAAATGTAGTTTTACAAAGACTTTAAACAATAGGAGTTCACACTTGGCTAGTTTGTTGCTTACAATAACAACCTCCGATTCAATGTAGTTTTGATTTTTAAGCCTTCTAAACACACTCATGAACTAATATAATAAAATCCGATGATTGCAATCAGTGAAATGACACTACAAATGACAACTAAAAACTGGTACTAACCGTTTATAAAGAAACACAAGCCGAACACGAAACCACACGAATGACCCTTAAAATCAATCCACTCATACCCAAAACTAATCAAGACCACTCCAAAACCATTATCAAACACTCTCGGCTTAAAAAGCCACTTATTTAAACCAAGTGATAACTTTCGATCTCCAAAATCATTTATTGAGCATCAAGGCAAGAAAGCAAGTTGTAAAGAACCAAAATACTACTTGTATACCCTCACATACGCTCGTATACACTCATATGTCATACGTATAACAATCAACGCAATTTGTGATAGACGAAAATGATATCAAATCATGGTAACATGATGTAGTAAATAAGATTTTCTAGTATTTTAATCAAAATTATGCAACTACGAATTACTGCATAGAGTTATTCAAGAAAGCATAACAAAATACATGGAAAAAAATGTAGTTTTACAAAAACATTAAACAATAGTAGTTCACGCTTGGATAGTTTGTTGCTTACAATAACAACCTCCGATTCCATGCAGTATTGATTTTTAAACCTTCTAAACACACTCAGGAACTAATATAATCGAATCTGATGAATACAATCATTGAAATGACACTATAAATGACAAATGAAAACTGGTACTAGCCGTTTATAAAGAAACACAAACCGAACAAGAAACCACAGGAATGACCCTTAAAGCAATCAACTCATACCCAAAACTAATCAAGACCATTCCACAACCATTATCAAAAGCTCTTGTCTTAAAAAGCCACTTATTTAAACCAAGTGATAACCTTTGATCTCGAAAATCATTTATTGAGCATCAAGGCAAGAAAGCAAGTAGTAAAGGACCAAAACACAACTTGTATACCCTCATATACACTCGTATACTCTCATATGTCATACGTATAACAATCAACGCAATGTGTGATAGACGAAAATGATATCAAATCATGGTAACATGATGTAGTAAAAAAGATTTATCAGTATTTTAATCAAAATTATGCAACTGCGAATTGTTGCATCGAGTTATTCTAGAAAGCCTAGCAAAATAAATGGAAAAGAATGTAGTTTTACAAAAACATTAAACAATAGGAGTTCACGCTTGGTTAGTTTGTTGCTTACAATAACAACCTCCGATTCCATGCAGTTTTGATTTTTAAACCTTCTAAACAAATTCATGAACTAATATAATCAAATCTAATGATTACAATTTGTGAAATGACACTATAAATAACAACTGAAAACTGGTACTAACCATTTATAAAGAAACACAAGCCGAACACGAAACCACACGAATGACCCTTAAAATCAATCAAATCATACTCAAAACTAATCAAGACCACTCCACAACCATTATCAAACACTCTCGGCTTTAAAAGCCATATATTTAAACCAAGTGATAACTTTTGATCTCTAAAATCATTTATTGAGCATCAAGGCAAGAAAGCAAGTTGTAAAGGACCAAAACACTACTTGTATACACTCATATACACTCGTATACACTCATATGTCATACGTATAACAAGCAACGCTATGTGTGATAGACGAAAATGATAATAAAATCTTGGTAACATGATGTAGTAAATAAGATTTATCAGTATTTTAATCAAAATTGTGCAACTATGAATTGTTGTATCGAGTTATTCAAGAAAGCTTAACAAAATACATGGAAAATAATGTAGTTTTTCAAAAACATTAAACAATAGGAGTTCAAGCTTGGTTAGTTTGTTGCTTACAATGACAACCTTAGATTCCATGGAGTTTTGATTTTTAAGCCATCTAAACACACTCATGAACTAATATAATCAAATCCAATGATTACAATCAGCGAAATAACACTATAAATGACAAATGAAAAATGGTACTAACCGTTTATAAAGAAACACAAACCGAACACAAAACCACACGAATGACCCTTAAAATCGATCGACACACACACAAAACTAATCAAGACCACTCCACAACCATTATCAAACACTCTTTGCGTAAAAAGCTACTTATTTAAACCAAGTGATAACTTTCGATCTCCAAAATCATTTATTGAGCATCAAGGCAAGAAAGCAAGTTGTAAAGAACCAAAACACTACTTGTATACACTCATATACACTCGTATACACTCATATGTCATACGTATAACAATCAACGCTATGTGTGATAGACGAAAATGATATCAAATCTTGGTAACATGATGTAGTAAATAAGATTTATCCGTATTTTAATCAAAATTGTGCAACTACGAATTATTGCATCGAGTTATTCAAGAAAGCTTAACTAAATACATGGAAAAAAATGTAGTTTTACAAAAACATTAAACAATAGGAGTTCACACCTGGCTAGTTTGTTGCTTACAATAACAACCTCCGATTCAATGTAGTTTTGATTTTTAAGCCTTCTAAACTCACTCACGAACTAATATAATCAAATCCGATGATTACAATCAGTGAAATGACACTACAAATGACAACTAAAAACTGGTACTAACCGTTTATAAAGAAACACAAGCCGAACACGAAACCACACGAATGACCCTTAAAATCAATCCACTCATACCCAAAACTAATCAAGACCACTCCAAAACCATTATCAAACACTCTCGGCTTAAAAAGCCACTTATTTAAACCAAGTGATAACTTTCGATCTCCAAAATCATTTATTGAGCATCAAGGCAAGAAAGCAAGTTGTAAAGGACCAAAATACTACTTGTATACCCTCACATACGCTCGTATACACTCATATGTCATACCTATAACAATCAACGCAATGTTTGATAGACGAAAATGATATCAAATCATGGTAACATGATGTAGTAAATAAGATTTTCTAGTATTTTAATCAAAATTATGCAACTACGAATTACTGCATCGAGTTATTCAAGAAAGCTTAACAAAATACATGGAAAAGAATGTAGTTTTACAAAAACATTAAACAATAGTAGTTCACGCTTGGATAGTTTATTGCTTGCAATAACAACCTCCGCTTCCATGCAGTATTGATTTTTAAACCTTCTAAACACACTCAGGAACTAATATAATCGAATCTGATGAATACAATCATTGAAATGACACTATAAATGACAAATGAAAACTGGTACTAGTCGTTTATAAAGAAACACAAACCGAACAAGAAACCACAGGAATGACCCTTAAAATCAATCAACTCATACCCAAAACTAATCAAGACCATTCCACAACCATTATCAAAAGCTCTTGTCTTAAAAAACCACTTATTTAAACCAAGTGATAACCTTCGATCTCGAAAATCATTTATTGAGCATCAAGGCAAGAAAGCAAGTAGTAAAGGACCAAAACACAACTTGTATACCCTCATATACACTCGTATACTCTCATATGTCATACGTATAACAATCAACGCAATGTGTGATAGACGAAAATGATATCAAATCATGGTAACATGATGTAGTAAATAAGATTTATCAGTATTTTAATCAAAATTATGCAACTGCGAATTGTTGCATCGAGTTATTCTAGAAAGCCTAGCAAAATAAATGGAAAAGAATGTAGTTTTACAAAAACATTAAACAATAGGAGTTCACGCTTGGTTAGTTTGTTGCTTACAATAACAACCTCCGATTCCATGGAGTTTTGATTTTTAAACCTTCTAAACAAATTCATAAACTAATATAATCAAATCTGATGATTACAATTAGTGAAATGACACTATAAATAACAACTGAAAACTGGTACTAACCATTTATAAAGAAACACAAGCCGAACACAAAACCATACAAATGACCCTTAAAATCAATCAAATCATACTCAAAACTAATCAAGACCACTCCACAACCATTATCAAACACTCTCGGCTTTAAAAGCCATATATTTAAACCAAGTGATAACTTTTGATCTCTAAAATCATTTATTGAGCATCAAGGCAAGAAAGCAAGTTGTAAAGGACTAAAACACTACTTGTATACACTCATATACACTCGTATACACTCATATGCCATACGTATAACAATCAACACAATGAGTGATAGACAAAAATGATATCAAATCATGGTAACATGTTTAAGTAAATAAGATTTTTTAGTATTTTAATCAAAATTGTGCAACTACGAATTACTGCATCGAGTTATTCAAGAAAGCTTAACAAAATACGTGGAAAAGAATGTAGATTTACAAAAACCTTAAACAATTGGAGTTCACGCTTGGTTAGTTTGTTGCTTACAATAACAACCTCCTATTATATGGAGTTTTGATTTTTAACAAAATACATGGAAAAGAATGTAGTTTTACAAAAATATTAAATAATAGTGGTTCACGCTAGGATAGTTTGTTGCATACAATAACAACCTCCGATTCCATGGAGTTTCGATTTTTAAGCCTTCTAAAAACACTCAGTAACTAATATAATCGAATCCGATGATTACAATCATCGAAATGATACTATAAATGACAACTGAAAACTGGTACTAGCTGTCACACCCCGGGCCCAAGTAGGGTGGGACGTCACAGACTGGCAACATATATGGCAGCGGAAACTAACCATCAAAAGAGCACACAAGGAAAGAAATCACATGGCATTACATTAAAAGTTTTAACAACCCAAATACAATGGTCAAAAGCCGGGTCATAACAGACTTCATCCAAATTAAAGTAAATTCATAAGTTCAACAAACATCCAACAAATTGTCTAATGATAGATTCAAACTAATTAATGCCATGTGGTGGTCACAGAACTAGGTCATCCAAAGAGGTTCTCCAACCATTTCCAAGCTTCCATCAAGGATTACCTGAAACATGCTCAAAAGATTTTTGTGTCAACTAAAAAGTTGGTGAATTCAAGTGCTTAAAGTTTAAAAATAAAAGGACTCCTTAGAATCCAATAGTAAATTTTGAAATCATAAGTATCACTGTTGTGGGGTCACAATCAACCCTGCACTCAGTCCCGGCTAGCCTCTTCTAGATTTGTGTTAATACCGGTTAACCTATAGGGATAACTGAGCCTCAAACAGTGAACCATAGCTGCTGGATGGTCCACCTTGGTATCTTATAATACCTGTCACATGACATAAACGACCCCGCAGGATCTCAGTGGGGTACCCTTCCTATTCATAAGGGAAGGCACTGTGTGTGGGGGATTCCCCAAGTAGATCTACCCATATAGAACAAGCGGTTCACACAAGAATTAATGATTGTGATACAATTAAGAGCAGGTTCAATATTAACCACAACATACAAGTATCATAGCACATAAATGATTTCAAAGTAGGCATAGCATGTTTCATCCCAAAGCAGTAGTAAAAAGGGGACACTAGAACTCACTTTAGGGTTAAGTCAACGATTCCTTGAGCAAAGATAGATTCAATTCCTAGCACCCTATCATCATGATTCAAGTAATAAGCTAAATGATCTATGGTCATTATAAGAGTAACTAGGTTAATTTATGGTTAAAAGTTCAACTAACTTTGGTTCTTTAACAATTGTGTTAAAAAGTTTCCTTTTTAGGTAAGTAGACTTTCTTTATGTAAATGACAAGTTTTTAAGATTTAAATCAGTTTCATAAGGTGATGATATGTTTAACAAGTAATTTTAGTCATATATTGATCATTTTAGGGTGAAATTAGAGAATTACCCTTTAGTCCCTCAAGTTTCACAATTTACAGTTTTTACCCTAAAGTTTGATTTCTATCATTTCATGACTCATTGTGGCCCTTAATAATTTCCAGAAGTTTTACATGTTTAAAATGACCTATTTTAACCCAACTTTTTAGTATTTTAATTTGGAGAATTTAAAATACCTATAACTAGTTACCGGTTACGGTTAAACCGACAATTTAACGTCTAGTTTTGATTATTGCCATTTTTAACCCATAAGACTTATGTATTAATTTTTAAACACTTCCAATAAACTTTTAATCTGTTTTAAATGGGATTTTTGAGTCATTATAGTCAAAAGCTTTGGTTTGTAAGAATTCGTTTGTAAACTCATTTTTACCCGAAACCGAACATTCTAAGATGATTTTTCTTCAAACTTTTACCAAATTACCACCTTGAGGTCTCTAAGTTACTAAAATTTCATTAATTCAATGATTTTATACTTGTTACACAATTTTTAGAATTTGTCTCCAAAATCTCCCGGTTTAGGTCCATTTTGCTAATTAAATTCATAAAAATTACAATTTAACCCAATAAATCACCAAATTCGGTTTTTAACACTAAAATATATATTTTAGGGCCTGGAAATTATAAAATTTGATATTTGTTAAGTTTAACCCATAACTTCCAATTTTACCACTTTTCGGGTCCTAGATTTACCTCATTTAGACCATTTTACCATGCTTTTCATAATGTTTACCCCAAGTCATGAATTTTACAGGTTTAATATCATCAAAATACTGGAACAAAACTTCAACTCAAGGATTTATACATACAAGTCACCATTGATGCTTTTAGAGGGTGTTAATCACCTTTTACACTTGTGTAATCGATATGTTTCAAGCATAATCATCACCAAACCATTATGTAACTTTTAGACCAACTTCATAAGGAGTTCATAAGCTGTTTTAGAGCAGGTTTTTAACATGGGTTGAAAGGCTTTTCAAAATAGGTGGCTTTTTGGTGCTAAACCCATGAAAAAGAGGGTTTTCAAGGTGAAAACTTGTGCACCAACCAAAGATTCACTAATCTATCATGAGATATACCTTTAATGAAGTTAAAAGCTCCTCAAAAACAAGGTTATAGCAGCAAGTTTCTGTTAGAACAAAGAAAGTAAGATTTTTGATAGAATAAAGGTGTAAAACTCAAGGAATAGCCTCATTCGGGTACATTGATGCTTACACTTTAGATGTTCCACGTTTTAGAGATGATTTTGAGAGTTTGAGAGCTGTTGAATCTCGAGCATAAGCTGAAACTTCCTGTTCTTGCAATAATCTTGCTTGAAAACTCACCAAAGCTCACTTTCTAGCTTGTTTTGAGCTTGGTTGGTGTTTGGTTGAAGTTGTTCTTCGAAATTCTGCTATGAAGAGGAAGAAAATGCAGAGAATATGGAGGGAGGAAGGCTGGAATTCGAGAGAGAGAGAAGGAGGGTGATGGGAGGATTTGCATGTACAGGGAAGGGGGGATTATGGAGTGTAGGAGTGGTCTTTGTGGGGTTCAAGGGTCGGAGGTGGTTGGTGGTTAAGGGGGGCGGCCGAGAATGAGAGAGAGAGGGGATTTATTTAAATTTTAATGGTATTTTGTTAATTAAATGGGTTATGTGTAGTATAATTTATTAGGTAATGCTATTTGGTAGTAGTTTCTTGTTTTTAGATTTTAAGTGTAAGAATCCATATATTAATCAAGATTAGATTTTGATTTATTATTATCACCCATGATTTATTTTACCTTGAAAAAAATTTCATCACCTAATTAATACTTTTCAAGGATTATCTATTAATTTCTAGACTAAGGCAAGGCATAAAGGTATCATCTAAGGCAATCAAGCATGTAATCAAATAATCATGTAAAGATGATAATAATAATAATACTATGAATGAAATAATGTTAAATAAATTTTAGGGTTAGGGTTGGACCTAGGAGCTAGTTGTTACACTAGCTGTTTATAAAGAAACACAAACCAAACACGAAATCACATGAATGACCCTTATAATCAATCAACTCATACCCAAAACTAATCAAGACCATTCCACAACCATTATCGAAAACTCTTGTCTTAAAAAGCCACTTATTTAAACCAAATGATAACTTTCGATCTCGAAAATCATTTATTGAGCATCAAGGCAAGAAAGCAAGTTGTAAAGGACCAAAACACTACTTGTATACACTCATATACACTCGTATACACTCATATGTCATACGTATAACAATCAACGCAATGTGTGATAGACGAAAATGATATCAAATCATGGTAACATGATGAAGTAAATAAGATTTATCATTATTTTAATCAAACTTGTGCACCTACAAATTATTGTATCGAGTTATTCAAGAAAGCTTAACAAAATAAATGAAAAAGAATGTAGTTTTACAAAAACAATAAACAATAGGAGTTCACGCTTGGATAGTTTGTTGCTTACAATAACAACCTCCGATTCCATGGAGTTTTGATTTTTAAGTCTTCTAAACACACTAATGAACTAATATAGTCAAATCCGATGATTACAATCAGTGAAGTGACACTATGAATGACAACTGAAAACTCGTAGTAACCGTTTATAAAGAAACACAAACCAAACACGAAACCACACGAATGACCCTTAAAATCAATCAACTCATACCCAAAACTAATCAAGAACACTCCACAACCATTATTAAACACTCTCGGCTTAAAAAGCCACTTATTTAAACCAAGTGATAACTTTCGATCTCCAAAATCATTTATTGAGCATCAAGGTAAGAGAGCAAGTTGTAAGTGACCAAAACACTAATTGTATATACTCATATACATTCGTATTCACTCCTATGTCATACATACAACAATCAACTCAATGTGTGATAGACGAAAATGATATCAAATCATTGTAACATGTTTAGTAAATAAGATTTTCTAGTATTTTAATCTAAATTGTGCAACTACGAATTACTGCATCGAGTTATTCAAGAAAGCTTAACAAAATACATGGAAAAGAATGTAGTTTTACAAAAACATTAAACAATTGTGGTTCACGCTAGGGTAGTTTGTTGCTTACAATAACAACCTCCGATTTCATGGAGTTTCGATTTTTAAGCCTTCTAAACACACTCAGAAACTAATATAAT
The DNA here is from genome assembly GCA_025506415.1 of Flaveria robusta. Lineage (NCBI taxonomy): Eukaryota > Viridiplantae > Streptophyta > Magnoliopsida > Asterales > Asteraceae > Flaveria > Flaveria robusta. The sequence continues at coordinate 35,945 of JACCIZ010000436.1, read as the reverse complement.
CGAATCCGATGATTACAATCATCGAAATGATACTATAAATGACTACTGAAAACTGGTAATAACCGTTTATAAAGAAACACAAACCGAACTCGAAACCACATGAATGACCCTTAAAATCAATCAACTCATACCCAAAACTAATCAAGACCATTCCACAACTATTATCAAAAACTCTTTTCTTAAAAAGCCACTTATTTAAACCAAGTGATAACTTTCGATCTCGAAAATCATTTATTGAGCATCAAGGCAAGAAAGCAAGTTGTAAAGGACCAAAACACTACTTGTATACACTCATATACATTCGTATACACTCATATGTCATACGTATAACAATCAACGCAATGTGTGATAGACGAAAATGATATCAAATCATGGTAACATGATGAAGTAAATAAGATTTATCAGTATTTTAATCAAACTTGTGCACCTACAAATTATTGTATCGAGTTATTCAAGAAAGCTTAACAAAATAAATGAAAAAGAATGTAGTTTTACAAAAACAATAAACAATAGGAGTTCACGCTTGGTTAGTTTGTTGCTTACAATAACAACCTCCGATTCCATGGAGTTTTGATTTTTAAGTCTTCTAAACACACTAATGAACTAATACAGTCAAATCCGATGATTACAATCAGTGAAGTGACACTATGAATGACAACTGAAAACTGGTAGTAACCGTTTATAAAGAAACACAAACCAAACACGAAACCAAACGAATGACCCTTAAAATCAATCAACTCATACCCAAAACTAATCAAGACCACTCCACAACCATTATCAAACACTCTCGGCTTAAAAAGCCACTTATTTAAACCAAGTGATAACTTTCGATCTCCAAAATCATTTATTCAGCATCAAGGTAAGAGAGCAAGTTGTAAGGGACCAAAACACTAAATGTATACACTCATATACATTCGTATTCACTCCTATGTCATACATACAACAATCAACTCAATGTGTGATAGACGAAAATGATATCTAATCATTGTAACATGTTTAGTAAATAAGATTTTCTAGTATTTTAATCTAAATTGTGTAACTACGAATTACTGCATCGAGTTATTCAAGAAAGCTTAACAAAATACATGGAAAAGAATGTAGTTTACAAAAACATTAAACAATTGTGGTTCACGCTAGGTTAGTTTGTTGCTTACAATAACAAACTTCGATTTCATGGAGTTTCGATTTTAAGCCTTTTAAACACACTCAGAAACTAATATAATCGAATCCGATGATTGCAATCATCGAAATGATACTATAAATGACTACTAAAAACTGGTAATAACCGTTTATAAAGAAACACAAACCGAACTCGAAACCACATGAATGACCCTTAAAATCAATCAACTCATACCCAAAACTAATCAAGACCATTCCACAACCATTATCAAAAACTCTTGTCTTAAAAAGCCACTTATTTAAACCAAGTGATAACTTTTGATCTCGAAAATCATTTATTGAGCATCAAGGCAAGAAAGCAAGTTGTAAAGGACCAAAACACTATTTGTATACACTCATATGCGCTCGTATACACTCATATGTAATACGTATAACAATCAACGCAATGTGTGATAGACGAAAATGATATCAAATCATGGTAACATGATGTAGTAAATATGATTTAACAGTATTTTAATCAAAATTGTGCAACTAGGAATTGTTGCATCGAGTTATTCAAGAAAGCTTAATAAAATACACGGAAAATAATGTAGTTTTACAAAAACATTAAACAATTGGAGTTCATGCTTGGTTAGTTTGTTGCTTACAATAACAACCTCCGATTCTATGGAGTTTTGATTTATAAGCCTTCTAAACGTACTCATGAACTAATATAATCGACTCCAATGATTACAATCAGTGAAATGACACTATAAATGACAACTGAAAACTGATACTAACCGTTTATAAAGAAACACAAACTAAACACAAAACCACACGAATGACCCTTAAAATCAATTAACTCAAACCCAAAACTAATCAAGACCACTCCACAACTATTATCAAACACTCTCGGCTTAAAAAGAAACTTATTTAAACCAAGTGATAACTTTCGATCTCCAAAACGATTTATTGAGCATCAAGGCAAGAAAGCAAGTTGTACAGGACCAAAACACTTCTTGTATACACTCATTTACACTCGTATACACGCATATGTCATACGTATAACAATCAACGTAATGTGTGATAGACGAAAATGATATCAAATCATGGTAACATGATGAAGTAAATAAGATTTATCAGTATTTTAATCAAACTTGTGCACCTACAAATTATTGTATCGAGTTATTCAAGAAAGCTTAACAAAATAAATGGAAAAGAATGTAGTTTTATAAAAACAATAAACAATAGGAGTTCACGCTTGGTTAGTTTGTTGCTTACAATAACAACCTCCGATTCCATGGAGTTTTGATTTTTAAGTCTTCTAAACACACTAATGAACTAATATAGTCAAATCCGATGATTACAATCAGTGAAATGACACTATGAATGACAACTGAAAACTGGTACTAACCGTTTATAAAGAAACACAAACCAAACACGAAACCACACGAATGACCCTTAAAATCAATCAACTCATACCCAAAACTAATCAAAACCACTCCACAACCATTATCAATCACTCTCGGCTTAAAAAGCCACTTATTTAAACCAAGTGATAACTTTCGCTCTCCAAAATCATTTATTGAGCATCAAGGCAAGAGAGCAAGTTGTAAAGGACCAAAACACTAATTGTATACACTCATATACATTTGTATTCACTCATATGTCATACATACAACAGTCAACTCAATGTGTGATAGACGAAAATGATATCAAATCATTGTAACATGTTTAGTAAATAAGATTTTCTAGTATTTTAATCTAAATTGTGCAACTACGAATTACTGCATCGAGTTATTCAAGAATGCTTAACAAAATACATGGAAAAGAATGTAGTTTTACAAAAACATTAAACAATTGTGGTTCACGCTAGGATAGTTTGTTGCTTACAATAACAACTTCCGATTTCATGGAGTTTCGATTTTTAAGCCTTCTAAACACACTCAGAAACTAATATAATCGAATCCGATGATTACAATCATCGAAATGATACTATAAATGACAACTGAAAACTGGTAATAACCGTTTATAAAGAGACACAAACCGAACTCGAAACCATATGAATGACCCTTAAAATCAATCAACTCATAACCAAAACTAATCAAGACCATTCCACAACCATTATCAAAAACTCTTGTCTTAAAAAGCTACTTATTTAAACCAAGTGATAACTTTCGATCTCGAAAATCATTTATTGAGCATCAAGGCAAGAAAGCAAGTTGTAAAGGACCAAAACACTATTTGTATACACTCATATACGCTCGTATACACTCATATGTAATACGTATAACAATCAACGCAATGTGTGATAGATGAAAATGATATCAAATCATGGTAACATGATGTAGTAAATAAGATTTAACAGTATTTTAATCAAAATTGTGCAACTAGGAATTGTTGCATCGAGTTATTAAAGAAAGCTTAATAAAATACACGGAAAATAATGTAGTTTTACAAAAACATTAAACAATCGGAGTTCACGCTTGGTTAGTTTGTTGCTTACAATAACAACCTCCGATTCCGTGGAGTTTTGATTTTTAAGCTTTCTAAACACACTCATGAACTAATATAATCGACTCCAATGATTACAATCAGGGAAATGACACTATAAATGACAACTAAAAACTGATACTAACCGTTTATAAAGAAACACAAACTAAACACGAAACCACACGAATGACCCTTAAAATCAATTAACTCTAACCCAAAACTAATCAAGACCACTCCACAACAATTATCAAACACTCTCGGCTTAAAAAGCAACTTATTTTAACCAAGTGATAACTTTCGATCTCCAAAACCATTTATTGAGCATCAAGGCAAGAAAGCAAGTTGTAAAGGACCAAAACACTACTTGTATACACTCATATACGCTCGTACACACTCATATGTCATACGTATAACAATCAACGCAATGTGTGATAGACGAAAATGATATCAAATCATGGTAACATGATTTAGTAAATAAGATTTATCAGTATTTTAATCAAAATTGTGCAACTATGAATTGTTGCATTGAGTTATTCAAGAAAGCTTAACAAAATACATAGAAAAGAATGTAGTTTTTCAAAAACATTAAACAATAGGAGTTCACGCTTGGTTAGTTTGTTGCTTACAATAACAACCTTCGATTCCATGGAGTTTTTATTTTTAAGCCTTCTAAACACACTCATGAACTAATATATCTAATCCGATGATTACAATCAAGGAAATGACACTATAAATGACAACTGAAAACTGGTACTAACCGTTTATAAAGAAACACAAACCGAACACGAAACCACACGAATGTCCCTTAAAATCAATCACCTCTTACCCAAAACTAATCAAGACCACTCCACAACCATTATCGAACACTTTCGACTTAAAAAACCGCTTATTTAAACCAAGTGATAACTTTTGATCTCCAAAATCATTTATTTAGCATCAAGGCAAGAAAGCAAGTTGTAAAGGACCAAAACACTAATTGTATACACTCATATACACTCCTATTCACTCATATGTCATACATACAATAATCAACTCAATGTGTGATAGACGAAAATGATATCAAATCATTGTAACATGTTTAGTAAATAAGATTTTCTAGTATTTTAATCGAAATTGTGCAACTACGAATTAGTACATCGAGTTATTCAAGAAAGCTTAACAAAATGCATGGAAAAGAATGTAGTTTTACAAAAACATTAAACAATATTGTTCACGCTAGGATAGTTTGTTGCTTACAATAACAACCTCTGATTCCATGGAATTTAAGCCTTCTAAACACACTCATGAAGTAATATAATCGAATCCGATGATTACAATCAATGAAATTACACTATAAATGACAACTGAAAACTGGTACTAACCGTTTATAAAGAAACACAAACCGAACACGAAACCACACGAATGACCTTTAAAATCAATCGACTCATACCCAAAACTAATCAAGACCACTCCACAACCATTATCAAACACTCTCGGCTTAAAAAGCCACTTAATAAAAACCAAGTGATAACTTTCGATCTCCAAAATCATTTATTGAGTATCAAGGCAAGAAAGCAAGTTGTAATGGAACAAAACACTATTTTTATACACTCCGATACACTCGTATACACTCATATGTCATACGTATAACAATCAACGCAATGTGTGATAGACAAAAATGATATCAAATCATGGTAACATGATGTAGTAAATAAGATTTATCAGTATTTTAATCAAAGTTGTGTAACTACGAATTATTGCATCGAGTTATTCAAAAAAGTTTAACAAAATACATGGAAAAAAATGTAGTTTACAAAAACATTAAACAATAGGAGTTCACAATTGGTTAGTTTGTTGCTTACAATAACAACCTCCGATTCCATGGAATTTAAGCCTTCTAAACACACTCATGAACTAATATAATCAAATCTGATGATTACAATCAATGAAATGACACTATAAATGACAACTGAAAACTGGTACTAACCGTTTATAAAGAAACACAAACCGAACACGAAACCACACCATTGACCCTTAAAATCAATCGACTCATACCCAAAACTAATCAAGACCACTCCACAACCATTATCAAACACTCTCGGCTTAAAAAGCCACTTAATAAAAACCAAGTGATAACTTTGATCTCCAAAAATTTATTGAGCATCAAGCAAGAAAGCAAGTTGTAAACGACCAAAACACTACTTGTATACACTCATATACACTCGTATACACTCATATGTCATACGTATAACAATCAACGCAATGTGTGATAGACGAAAATGATATCAAATCATGGTAACACGATGTAGTTAATAAGATTTATCAGTATTTTAATCAAAATTGTGCAACTACGAATTATTGCATCGTGTTATTCAAGAAAGCTTAATCAAAATACTTGGAAAAAATGTAGTTTTACAAAAACATTAAACAATAGGAGTTCATACTTGGTTAGTTTGTTGCTTACAATAACAACCTCGATTCCATAGAGTTTTGATTTTTAAGCCTTTAACATACTCATGAACTAATATAATCGAATCCGATGATTACAATCAGTGAAATAACACTATAAACGACAACTGAAAACTGGTACTAACCGTTTATAAAGAAACACAAACCGAACACGAACCCACACGAATGACCCTTAAAATCAATCGACTCATACCCAAAACTAATCAAGACCACTCCACAACCATTATCAAACACTCTCAGCTTAAAAAGCCACTTATTTAAACCAAGTGAAACTTTTGATCTCCAAAATCATTTATTGAGCATCAAGGCAAGAAAGCAAGTTGTAAAGGACCAAAACACTAATTGTATACACTCATACACTCCTATTCACTCATATGTCATACATACAACAATCAACTCAATGTGTGATAGACGAAAATGATATCAAATCATTGTAACATGTTTAGTAAATAAGATTTTCTAGTATTTTAATCGAAATTGTGCAACTACGAATTAGTACATTGAGTTATTCAAGAAAGCTTAACAAAATGCATGGAAAAGAATGTAGTTTTACAAAAACATTAAACAATAGTAGTTCACGCTAGGATAGTTTGTTGCTTACAATAACAACCTCCGATTCCATGGAATTTAAGCCTTCTAAACACACTCATGAAGTAATATAATCGAATCCGATGATTACAATCAATGAAATTACACTATAAATGACAACTGAAAACTGGTACTAACAGTTTATAAAGAAACACAAACCGAACACGAAACCACACGAATGACCTTTAAAATCAATCGACTCATACCCAAAACTAATCAAGACCACTCCACAACCATTATCAAACACTCTCGGCTTAAAAAGCCACTTAATAAAAACCAAATGATAACTTTCGATCTCCAAAATCAATTATTGAGTATCAAGGCAAGAAAGCAAGTTGTAATGGAACAAAACACTATTTTTATACACTCCGATACACTCGTATACACTCATATGTCATACGTATAACAATCAACGCAATGTGTGATAGACAAAAATGATATCAAATCATGGTAACATGATGTAGTAAATAAGATTTATCAGTATTTTAATCAAAGTTGTGTAACTACGAATTATTGCATCGAGTTATTCAAAAAAGTTTAACAAAATACATGGAAAAAAAAGTAGTTTACAAAAACATTAAACAATAGGAGTTCATAATTGGTTAGTTTGTTGCTTACAATAACAACCTCCGATTCCATGGAATTTAAGCCTTCTAAACACACTCATGAACTAATATAATTAAATCCGATGATTACAATCAATGAAATGACACTATAAATGACAACTGAAAACTGGTACTAACCGTTTATAAAGAAACACAAACCGAACACGAAACCACACCAATGACCCTTAAAATCAATCGACTCATACCCAAAACTAATCAATACCACTCCACAACCATTATCAAACACTCTCGGCTTAAAAAGCCACTTAATAAAAACCAAGTGATAGCTTTTGATCTCCAAAATCATTTATTGAGCATCAAAGCAAGAAAGCAAGTTGTAAACGACCAAAACACTACTTGTATACACTCATATACACTCGTATACACTCATATGTCATACGTATAACAATCAACACGTATAACAATCAACGCAATGTGTGATACACGAAAATGATATCAAATCATGGTAACACGATGTAGTTAATAAGATTTATCAGTATTTTATCAAAATTGTGCAACTACGAATTATTGCATCGTGTTATTCAAGAAAGCTTATCAAAATACTTGGAAAAAATGTAGTTTTACAAAAACATTAAACAATAGGAGTTCATACTTGGTTAGTTTGTTGCTTACAATAACAACCTCCGATTCCATAGAGTTTTGATTTTTAAGCCTTTTAACATACTCATGAACTAATATAATCGAATCCGATGATTACAATCAGTGAAATAACACTATAAACGACAACTGAAAACTGGTACTAACCGTTTATAAAGAAACACAAACCGAACACGAACCCACACGAATGACCCTTAAAATCAATCGACTCATACCCAAAACTAATCAAGACCACTCCACAACCATTATCAAACACTCTCAGCTTAAAAAGCCACTTATTTAAACCAAGTGACAACTTTTGATCTCCAAAATCATTTATTGAGCATCAAGGCAAGAAAGCAAGTTGTAAAGGACCAAAACACTAATTGTATACACTCATATACACTCCTATTCACTCATATGTCATACATACAACAATCAACTCAATGTGTGATAGACGAAAATGATATCAAATCATTGTAACATGTTTAGTAAATAAGATTTTCTAGTATTTTAATCGAAATTGTGCAACTACGAATTAGTACATCGAGTTATTCAAGAAAGCTTAACAAAACATGGAAAAGAATGTAGTTTTACAAAAACATTAAACAATAGTAGTTCACGCTAGGATAGTTTGTTGCTTACAATAACAACCTCCGATTCCATGGAATTTAAGCCTTCTAAACACACTCATGAAATAATATAATCGAATCCGATGATTACAATCAATGAAATTACACTATAAATGACAACTGAAAACTGGTACTAACCGTTTATAAAGAAACACAAACCGAACACGAAACCACACGAATGACCTTTAAAATCAATCGACTCATACCCAAAACTAATCAAGACCACTCCACAACCATTATCAAACACTCTCGGCTTAAAAAGCCACTTAATAAAAACCAAGTGATAACTTTCGATCTCCAAAATCATTTATTGAGTATCAAGGCAAGAAAGCAAGTTGTAATGGAACAAAACACTATTTTTATACACTCCGATACACTCGTATACACTCATATGTCATACGTATAACAATCAACGCAATGTGTGATAGACAAAAATGATATCAAATCATGGTAACATGATGTAGTAAATAAGATTTTTCAGTATTTTAATCAAAGTTGTGTAACTACGAATTATTGCATCGAGTTATTCAAAAAAGTTTAACAAAATACATGGAAAAAATGTAGTTTACAAAAACATTAAACAATAGGAGTTCACAATTGGTTAGTTTGTTGCTTACAATAACAACCTCCGATTCCATGGAATTTAAGCCTTCTAAACACACTCATGAACTAATATAATCAAATCCGATGATTACAATCAATGAAATGACACTATAAATGACAACTGAAAACTGGTACTAACCGTTTATAAAGAAACACAAACCGAACACGAAACCACACCAATGACCCTTAAAATCATCGACTCATACCCAAACTAATCAATACCACTCCACAACCATTATCAAACACTCTCGGCTTAAAAAGCCACTTAATAAAACAAGTGATAGCTTTGATCTCCAAAATCATTTATTGAGCATCAAAGCAAGAAAGCAAGTTGTAAACGACCAAAACACTACTTGTATACACTCATATACACTCGTATACACTCATATGTCATACGTATAACAATCAACACGTATAACAATCAACGCAATGTGTGATACACGAAAATGATATCAAATCATGGTAACACAATGTAGTTAATAAGATTTATCAGTATTTTAATCAAAATTGTGCAACTACGAATTATTGCATCGTGTTATTCAAGAAAGCTTATCAAAATACTTGGAAAAAATGTAGTTTTACAAAAACATTAAACAATAGGAGTTCATACTTGGTTAGTTTGTTGCTTACAATAACAACCTCCGATTCCATAGAGTTTTGATTTTTAAGCCTTTTAACATACTCATGAACTAATATAATCGAATCCGATGATTACAATCAGTGAAATAACACTATAAACGACAACTGAAAACTGGTACTAACCGTTTATAAAGAAACACAAACCGAACACGAACCCACACGAATGACCCTTAAAATCAATCGACTCATACCCAAAACTAATCAAGACCACTCCACAACCATTATCAAACACTCTCAGCTTAAAAAGCCACTTATTTAAACCAAGTGACAACTTTTGATCTCCAAAATCATTTATTGAGCATCAAGGCAAGAAAGCAAGTTGTAAAGGACCAAAACACTAATTGTATACACTCATATACACTCCTATTCACTCATATGTCATACATACAACAATCAACTCAATGTGTGATAGACGAAAATGATATCAAATCATTGTAACATGTTTAGTAAATAAGATTTTCTAGTATTTTAATCGAAATTGTGCAACTACGAATTAGTACATCGAGTTATTCAAGAAAGCTTAACAAAATGCATGGAAAAGAATGTAGTTTTACAAAAACATTAAACAATAGTAGTTCACGCTAGGATAGTTTGTTGCTTACAATAACAACCTCCGATTCCATGGAATTTAAGCCTTCTAAACACACTCATGAAATAATATAATCGAATCCGATGATTACAATCAATGAAATTACACTATAAATGACAACTGAAAACTGGTACTAACCGTTTATAAAGAAACACAAACCGAACACGAAACCACACGAATGACCCTTAAAATCAATCGACTCATACCCAAAACTAATCAAGACCACTCCACAACCATTATCAAACACTCTCGGCTTAAAAAGCCACTTAATAAAAACCAAGTGATAACTTTCGATCTCCAAAATCATTTATTGAGTATCAAGGCAAGAAAGCAAGTTGTATGGAACAAAACACTATTTTATACACTCCGATACACTCGTATACACTCATATGTCATACGTATAACAATCAACGCAATGTGTGATAGACAAAAATGATATCAAATCATGGTAACATGATGTAGTAAATAAGATTTATCAGTATTTTAATCAAAGTTGTGTAACTACGAATTATTGCATCGAGTTATTCAAAAAAATTTAACAAAATACATGGAAAAAAATGTAGTTTACAAAAACATTAAACAATAGGAGTTCACAATTGGTTAGTTTGTTGCTTACAATAACAACCTCCGATTCCATGGAATTTAAGCCTTCTAAACACACTCATGAACTAATATAATCAAATCCGATGATTACAATCAATGAAATGACACTATAAATGACAACTGAAAACTGGTACTAACCGTTTATAAAGAAACACAAACCGAACACGAAACCACACGAATGACCCTTAAAATCAATCGACTCATACCCAAAACTAATCAAGACCACTCCACAACCATTATCAAACACTCTCGGCTTAAAAAGCCACTTAATAAAAACCAAGTGATAACTTTCGATCTCCAAAATCATTTATTGAGCATCAAGGCAAGAAAGCAAGTTGTAAAGGACCAAAACACTACTTGTATACACTCATATACACTCGTATACACTCATATGTCATACGTATAACAATACGTATAACAATCAACGCAATGTGTGATAGACGAAAATGATATCAAATCATGGTAACATGATGTAGTAAATAAGATTGATCAGTATTTTAATCAAAATTGTGCAATTACGAAATGTTGCATCGAATTATTCAAGAAAGCTTAACAAAATGCATGGAAAAAATGTAGTTTTACAAAAACATTAAACAATAGGAGTTCATACTTGGTTAGTTTGTTGCTTACAATAACAACCTCCGATTTCATAGAGTTTTGATTTTTAAGCCTTTAACACACTCATGAACTAATATAATCGAATCCGATGATTACAATCAGTGAAATAACACTATAAACGACAACTGAAAACTGGTACTAACCGTTTATAAAGAAACACAAACCGAACACGAACCCACACGAATAACCACTAAATCAATCGACTCATACCCAAAACTAATCAAGACCACTCCACAACCATTATCAAACACTCTCAGCTTAAAAAGCCACTTATTTAAACCAAGTGACAACTTTTGATCTCCAAAATCATTTATTGAGCATCAAGGCAAGAAAGCAAGTTGTAAAGGACCAAAACACTAATTGTATACACTCATATACATTCCTATTCACTCATATGTCATACATACAACAATCAACTCAATGTGTGATAGACGAAAATGATATCAAATCATTGTAACATGTTTAGTAAATAAGATTTTCTAGTATTTTAATCAAAATTGTGCAACTACGAATTACTATTTCGAGATATTCAAGAAATATTAACAAAATACATGGAAACGAATGTAGTTTTACAAAAACATTAAACAATAGTAGTTCACGCTAGGATAGTTTGTTGCTTACAATAACAACCTCCGATTCCATGGAATTTAAGCCTTCTAAACACACTCATGAACTAATATAATCGAATCCGATGATTAAATCATGAAATACACTATAAATGACAACTGAAAACTGGTACTAACCGTTTATAAAGAAACACAACCGAACACGAAACACACGAATGACCTTAAAATCAATCGACTCATACCCAAAACTAATCAAGACCACTCCACAACCATTATCAAACACTCTCGGCTTAAAAAGCCACTTATAAAAACCAAGTGATAACTTTCGATCTCCAAAATCATTTATTGAGCATCAAGGCAAGAAAGCAAGTTGTAATAAACAAAACACTATTTTATACACTCATACACTCGTATACACTCATATGTCATACGTATAACAATCAACGCAATGTGTGATAGACAAAATGATATCAAATCATGGTAACATGATGTAGTAAATAAGATTTTCAGTATTTTAATCAAAATTGTGCAACTACGAATTATTGCATCGAGTTATTCAAAAAAGCTTTACAAAATACATGGAAAAAATGTAGTTTACAAAAACATTAAACAATAGGAGTTCACAATTGGTTAGTTTGTTGCTTACAATAACAACCTCCGATTCCATGGAATTTAAGCCTTCTAAACACACTCATGAACTAATATAATCAAATCCGATGATTACAATCAATGAAATGACACTATAAATGACAACTGAAAACTGGTACTAACCGTTTATAAAGAAACACAAACCGAATACGAAACCACACCAATGACCCTTAAAATCAATCGACTCATACCCAAAACTAATCAAGACCACTCCACAACCATTATCAAACACTCTCGGCTTGAAAAGCCACTTTATAAAAACCAAGTGATAACTTTCGATCTCCAAAATCATTTATTGAGCATCAAGGCAAGAAAGCAAGTTGTAAAGGAGCAAAACACTAATTGTACACTCATATACACTCGTATACACTCATATGTCATACGTATAACAATCAACGCAATGTGTGATAGAAGAAAATGATATCAAATCATGCAAACATGATGTAGTTAATAAGATTTATCAGTATTTTTATCAAAATTGTGCAACTGCGAATTATTGCATCGAGTTATTCAAGAAAGCTTAACAAAATACATGGAAAAAAATGTAGTTTTACAAAAATATTAAACAATAGGAGTTCATACTTGGTCAGTTTGTTGCTTACAATAACAACCTCCGATTCCATGGAGTTTTGATTTTTAAGCCTTCTAAACACACTCATGAACTAATATAATCGATTCCGATGATTACAACCAGTAAAATAACACTATAAACGACAACTGAAAACTGGTACTAACCTTTTATAAAGAAACACAAACCGAAAACGAACCCACACGAATGACCCTTAAAATCAATCAACTCATACCCAAAACTAATCAAGACCACTCCACAACCATTATCAAACACTGTCGGCTTAAAAAGCCACTTATTTAAATCAAGTGATAACTTTCGATCTCAAAATCATTTATTGAGCATCAAGGCAAGAAAGCAAGTTGTAAAGGACCAAAACACTAATTGTATACACTCATATACACTAGTATTGACTCATATGTCATACGTATAACAATCAACGCAATGAGTGATAGACGAAAATGATATCAAATCATTGTAACATGTTTAGTAAATAAGATTTTCTAGTATTTTAATCAAAATTGCGCAACTACGAATTACTACATCGAGATATTCAAGAAAGCTTAACAAAATACATGGAAAAGAATGTAGTTTTACAAAAACATTAAACAATAGTAGTTCACGCTTGGATAGTTTGTTGCTTACAATAACAACCTCCGATTCCATGGGGTTTTGATTTTTAAACCTTCTAAACACACTCAGGAACTAATATAATCGAATCCGATGATTACAATCATTGAAATGACACTATCAATAACAACTGAAAACTGGTACTAGTTGTTTATAAATAAACACAAACCGAACAAGAAACCACAGGAATGACCCTTAAAATCAATCAACTCATACCCAAAACTAATCAAGACCACTCCACAACCATTATCAAAAACTTTTGTCTTAAAAAGCCACTTATTTAAACCAAGTGAAAACTTTCGATCTCCAAAATCATTTATTGAGCATCAAGGCAAGAAAGCAAGTTGTAAAGGACCAAAACACTAATTGTATACACTCATATACACTCCTATTCACTCATATGTCATACGTACAACAATCAACTCAATGTGTGAAAGACGAAAATGATATCAAATCATTGTAACATGTTTAGTAAATAAGATTTTCTAGTATTTTAATCAAAATTGTGCAACTACGAATTACTACATCGAGTTATTCAAGAAAGCTTAACAAAATGCATGTAAAAGAATGTACTTTTACAAAAACATTAAACAATAGTAGTTCACGCTAGGATAGTTTGTTGCTTACAATAACAACCTCCGATTCCATGGGGTTTTGATTTTTAAGCCTACTAAACACACTCAGGAACTAATATAATCGAATCCGATGATTACAACCATTGAAATGACACTATAAATGATAACTGAAAGTTGGTACTAGCCGTTTATAAAGAAACACAAACCGAACACAAAACCACATGAATGACCCTTAACATCAATCAACTTATACCCAAAACTAATCAAGACCATTTCACAACCATTATTAAAAGCTCCTGTCTTAAAAAGCTACTTCTTTAAACCAAGTGATAACTTTCGATCTCGAAAATCATTTATTGAGCATCAAGGCAAGAAAGCAAGTTGTAAAGTACCAAAATACTACATGTATACACTCATATACACTCGTATCCACTCATATGCCATACGAATTACAATCAACGCAATGTGTGATAGACGAAAATGATATCAAATCATGGTAACATGATGTAGTAAATAAGATTTATCAGTATTTTAATGAAACTTATGCAACTACGAATTGTTGCATCGAGTTATTCAAAAAAGCTTAACAAAATAAATGGAAAAGAATGTAGTTTTAAAAACACATTAAACAATAGGAGTTCACGCTTGGTTAGTTTGTTGCTTACAATAACAACCTCCGATTCCATGGAGGTTTGATTTTTAAGCCATCTAAAAACACTCACGAACTAATATAATCAAATCCGATGATTACAATTAGTGAAATGACACTATAAATGACAACTGAAAACTGGTACTAACCGTTTATAAAGAAACACAAACCGAACACGATACCACACGAATGACCCTTAAAATCAATCGACTCATACCCAAAACTAATCAAGACCACTCCACAACCATTATCAAACACTCTCGGCTTGAAAAGCCACTTTATAAAAACCAAGTGATAACTTTCGATCTCCAAATCATTTATTGAGCATCAAGGCAAGAAAGCAAGTTGTAAAGGAGCAAAACACTAATTGTATACACTCATATACACTCGTATACACTCATATGTCATACGTATAACAATCAACGCAATGTGTGATAGAAGAAAATGATATCAAATCATGCAAACATGATGTAGTTAATAAGATTTATCAGTATTTTTATCAAAATTGTGCAACTGCGAATTATTGCATCGAGTTATTCAAGAAAGCTTAACAAAATACATGGAAAAAAATGTAGTTTTACAAAAATATTAAACAATAGGAGTTCATACTTGGTCAGTTTGTTGCTTACAATAACAACCTCCGATTCCATGGAATTTTGATTTTTAAGCCTTCTAAACACACTCATGAACTAATATAATCGATTCCGATGATTACAATCAGTAAAATAACACTATAAACGACAACTGAAAACTGGTACTAACCTTTTATAAAGAAACACAAACCGAAAACGAACCCACACGAATGACCCTTAAAATCAATCAACTCATACCCAAAACTAATCAAGACCACTCCACAACCATTATCAAACACTGTCGGCTTAAAAAGCCACTTATTTAAATCAAGTGATAACTTTCGATCTCAAAATCATTTATTGAGCATCAAGGCAAGAAAGCAAGTTGTAAAGGACCAAAACACTAATTGTATACACTCATATACACTAGTATTGACTCATATGTCATACGTATAACAATCAACGCAATGAGTGATAGACGAAAATGATATCAAATCATTGTAACATGTTTAGTAAATAAGATTTTCTAGTATTTTAATCAAAATTGCGCAACTACGAATTACTACATCGAGATATTCAAGAAAGCTTAACAAAATACATGGAAAAGAATGTAGTTTTACAAAAACATTAAACAATAGTAGTTCACGCTTGGATAGTTTGTTGCTTACAATAACAACCTCCGATTCCATGGGGTTTTGATTTTTAAACCTTCTAAACACACTCAGGAACTAATATAATCGAATCCGATGATTACAATCATTGAAATGACACTATCAATAACAACTGAAAACTGGTACTAGTTTTATAAATAAACACAAACCGAACAAGAAACCACAAGAATGACCCTTAAAATCAATCAACTCATACCCAAAACTAATCAAGACCACTCCACAACCATTATCAAAAACTTTTGTCTTAAAAAGCCACTTATTTAAACCAAGTGAAAACTTTCGATCTCCAAAATCATTTATTGAGCATCAAGGCAAGAAAGCAAGTTGTAAAGGACCAAAACACTAATTGTATACACTCATATACACTCCTATTCACTCATATGTCATACGTACAACAATCAACTCAATGTGTGAAAGACGAAAATGATATCAAATCATTGTAACATGTTTAGTAAATAAGATTTTCTAGTATTTTAATCAAAATTGTGCAACTACGAATTACTACATCGAGTTATTCAAGAAAGCTTAACAAAATGCATGTAAAAGAATGTACTTTTACAAAAACATTAAACAATAGTAGTTCACGCTAGGATAGTTTGTTGCTTACAATAACAACCTCCGATTCCATGGGGTTTCGATTTTTAAGCCTACTAAACACACTCAGGAACTAATATAATCGAATCCGATGATTACAACCATTGAAATGACACTATAAATGATAACTGAAAGTTGGTACTAGCCGTTTATAAAGAAACACAAACCGAACACAAAACCACATGAATGACCCTTAACATCAATCAACTTATACCCAAAACTAATCAAGACCATTTCACAACCATTATTAAAAGCTCCTGTCTTAAAAAGCTACTTCTTTAAACCAAGTGATAACTTTCGATCTCGAAAATCATTTATTGAGCATCAAGGCAAGAAAGCAAGTTGTAAAGTACCAAAATACTACCTGTATACACTCATATACACTCGTATCCACTCATATGCCATACGAATTACAATCAACGCAATGTGTGATAGACGAAAATGATATCAAATCATGGTAACATGATGTAGTAAATAAGATTTATAAGTATTTTAATGAAACTTATGCAACTACGAATTGTTGCATCGAGTTATTCAAGAAAGCTTAACAAAATAAATGGAAAAAAATGTAGTTTTAAAAACACATTAAACAATAGGAGTTCACGCTTGGTTAGTTTGTTGCTTACAATAACAACCTCCGATTCCATGGAGGTTTGATTTTTAAGCCATCTAAAAACACTCACGAACTAATATAATCAAATCCGATGATTACAATTAGTGAAATGACACTATAAATGACAACTGAAAACTGGTACTAACCGTTTATAAAGAAACACAAACCGAACACGATACCACACGAATGACCCTTAAAATGAATCGACTCATACCCAAAACTAATCAAGACCACTCCACAACCATTATCAAACACTCTCGGCTTGAAAAGCCACTTTAAAAAACCAAGTGATAACTTTCGATCTCCAAAATCATTTATTGAGCATCAAGGCAAGAAAGCAAGTTGTAAAGGAGCAAAACACTAATTGTATACACTCATATACACTCGTATACACTCATATGTCATACGTATAACAATCAACGCAATGTGTGATAGAAGAAAATGATATCAAATCATGCAAACATGATGTAGTTAATAAGATTTATCAGTATTTTTATCAAAATTGTGCAACTGCGAATTATTGCATCGAGTTATTCAAGAAAGCTTAACAAAATACATGGAAAAAATGTAGTTTTACAAAAATATTAAACAATAGGAGTTCATACTTGGTCAGTTTGTTGCTTACAATAACAACCTCCGATTCCATGGAATTTTGATTTTTAAGCCTTCTAAACACACTCATGAACTAATATAATCGATTCCGATGATTACAATCAGTAAAATAACACTATAAACGACAACTGAAAACTGGTACTAACCTTTATAAAGAAACACAAACCGAAAACGAACCCACACGAATGACCCTTAAAATCAATCAACTCATACCCAAACTAATCAAGACCACTCCACAACCATTATCAAACACTGTCGGCTTAAAAAGCCACTTATTTAAATCAAGTGATAACTTTCGATCTCAAAATCATTTATTGAGCATCAAGGCAAGAAAGCAAGTTGTAAAGGACCAAAACACTAATTGTATACACTCATATACACTAGTATTGACTCATATGTCATACGTATAACAATCAACGCAATGAGTGATAGACGAAAATGATATCAAATCATTGTAACATGTTTAGTAAATAAGATTTTCTAGTATTTTAATCAAAATTGCGCAACTACGAATTACTACATCGAGATATTCAAGAAAGCTTAACAAAATACATGGAAAAGAATGTAGTTTTACAAAAACATTAAACAATAGTAGTTCACGCTTGGATAGTTTGTTGCTTACAATAACAACCTCCGATTCCATGGGGTTTGATTTTTAAACCTTCTAAACACACTCAGGAACTAATATAATCGAATCCGATGATTACAATCATTGAAATGACACTATCAATAACAACTGAAAACTGGTACTAGTTGTTTATAAATAAACACAAACCGAACAAGAAACCACAAGAATGACCCTTAAAATCAATCAACTCATACCCAAAACTAATCAAGACCACTCCACAACCATTATCAAAAACTTTTGTCTTAAAAAGCCACTTATTTAAACCAAGTGAAAACTTTCGATCTCCAAAATCATTTATTGAGCATCAAGGCAAGAAAGCAAGTTGTAAAGGACCAAAACACTAATTGTATACACTCATATACACTCCTATTCACTCATATGTCATACGTACAACAATCAACTCAATGTGTGAAAGACGAAAATGATATCAAATCATTGTAACATGTTAGTAAATAAGATTTTCTAGTATTTTAATCAAAATTGTGCAACTACGAATTACTACATCGAGTTATTCAAGAAAGCTTAACAAAATGCATGTAAAAGAATGTACTTTTACAAAAACATTAAACAATAGTAGTTCACGCTAGGATAGTTTGTTGCTTACAATAACAACCTCCGATTCCATGGGGTTTCGATTTTTAAGCCTACTAAACACACTCAGGAACTAATATAATCGAATCCGATGATTACAACCATTGAAATGACACTATAAATGATAACTGAAAGTTGGTACTAGCCGTTTATAAAGAAACACAAACCGAACACAAAACCACATGAATGACCCTTAACATCAATCAACTTATACCCAAAACTAATCAAGACCATTTCACAACCATTATTAAAAGCTCCTGTCTTAAAAAGCTACTTCTTTAAACCAAGTGATAACTTTCGATCTCGAAAATCATTTATTGAGCATCAAGGCAAGAAAGCAAGTTGTAAAGTACCAAAATACTACCTGTATACACTCATATACACTCGTATCCACTCATATGCCATACGAATTACAATCAACGCAATGTGTGATAGACGAAAATGATATCAAATCATGGTAACATGATGTAGTAAATAAGATTTATAAGTATTTTAATGAAACTTATGCAACTACGAATTGTTGCATCGAGTTATTCAAGAAAGCTTAACAAAATAAATGGAAAAAATGTAGTTTTAAAAAACACATTAAACAATAGGAGTTCACGCTTGGTTAGTTTGTTGCTTACAATAACAACCTCCGATTCCATGGAGGTTTGATTTTTAAGCCATCTAAAAACACTCACGAACTAATATAATCAAATCCGATGATTACAATTAGTGAAATGACACTATAAATGACAACTGAAAACTGGTACTAACCGTTTATAAAGAAACACAAACCGAACACGATACCACACGAATGACCCTTAAAATCAATCGACTCATACCCAAAACTAATCAAGACCACTCCACAACCATTATCAAACACTCTCGGCTTGAAAAGCCACTTTATAAAAACCAAGTGATAACTTTCGATCTCCAAAATCATTTATTGAGCATCAAGGCAAGAAAGCAAGTTGTAAAGGAGCAAAACACTAATTGTATACACTCATATACACTCGTATACACTCATATGTCATACGTATAACAATCAACGCAATGTGTGATAGAAGAAAATGATATCAAATCATGCAAACATGATGTAGTTAATAAGATTTATCAGTATTTTTATCAAAATTGTGCAACTGCGAATTATTGCATCGAGTTATTCAAGAAAGCTTAACAAAATACATGGAAAAAAATGTAGTTTTACAAAAATATTAAACAATAGGAGTTCATACTTGGTCAGTTTGTTGCTTACAATAACAACCTCCGATTCCATGGATTTTGATTTTTAAGCCTTCTAAACACACTCATGAACTAATATAATCGATTCCGATGATTACAATCAGTAAAATAACACTATAAACGACAACTGAAAACTGGTACTAACCTTTTATAAAGAAACACAAACCGAAAACGAACCCACACGAATGACCCTTAAAATCAATCAACTCATACCCAAAACTAATCAAGACCACTCCACAACCATTATCAAACACTGTCGGCTTAAAAAGCCACTTATTTAAATCAAGTGATAACTTTCGATCTCAAAATCATTTATTGAGCATCAAGGCAAGAAAGCAAGTTGTAAAGGACCAAAACACTAATTGTATACACTCATATACACTAGTATTGACTCATATGTCATACGTATAACAATCAACGCAATGAGTGATAGACGAAAATGATATCAAATCATTGTAACATGTTTAGTAAATAAGATTTTCTAGTATTTTAATCAAAATTGCTCAACTACGAATTACTACATCGAGATATTCAAGAAAGCTTAACAAAATACATGGAAAAGAATGTAGTTTTACAAAAACATTAAACAATAGTAGTTCACGCTTGGATAGTTTGTTGCTTACAATAACAACCTCCGATTCCATGGAGGTTTTGATTTTTAAACCTTCTAAACACACTCAGGAACTAATATAATCGAATCCGATGATTACAATCATTGAAATGACACTATCAATAACAACTGAAAACTGGTACTAGTTGTTTATAAATAAACACAAACCGAACAAGAAACCACAGGAATGACCCTTAAAATCAATCAACTCATACCCAAAACTAATCAAGACCACTCCACAACCATTATCAAAAACTTTTGTCTTAAAAAGCCACTTATTTAAACCAAGTGAAAACTTTCGATCTCCAAAATCATTTATTGAGCATCAAGGCAAGAAAGCAAGTTGTAAAGGACCAAAACACTAATTGTATACACTCATATACACTCCTATTCACTCATATGTCATACGTACAACAATCAACTCAATGTGTGAAAGACGAAAATGATATCAAATCATTGTAACATGTTTAGTAAATAAGATTTTCTAGTATTTTAATCAAAATTGTGCAACTACGAATTACTACATCGAGTTATTCAAGAAAGCTTAACAAAATGCATGTAAAAGAATGTACTTTTACAAAAACATTAAACAATAGTAGTTCACGCTAGGATAGTTTGTTGCTTACAATAACAACCTCCGATTCCATGGGGTTTCGATTTTTAAGCCTACTAAACACACTCAGGAACTAATATAATCGAATCCGATGATTACAACCATTTGAAATGACACTATAAATGATAACTGAAAGTTGGTACTAGCCGTTTATAAAGAAACACAAACCGAACACAAAACCACATGAATGACCCTTAACATCAATCAACTTATACCCAAAACTAATCAAGACCATTTCACAACCATTATTAAAAGCTCCTGTCTTAAAAAGCTACTTCTTTAAACCAAGTGATAACTTTCGATCTCGAAAATCATTTATTGAGCATCAAGGCAAGAAAGCAAGTTGTAAAGTACCAAAATACTACCTGTATACACTCATATACACTCGTATCCACTCATATGCCATACGAATTACAATCAACGCAATGTGTGATAGACAAAAATGATATCAAATCATGGTAACATGATGTAGTAAATAAGATTTATAAGTATTTTAATGAAACTTATGCAACTACGAATTGTTGCATCGAGTTATTCAAGAAAGCTTAACAAAATAAATGGAAAAGAATGTAGTTTTAAAAACACATTAAACAATAGGAGTTCACGCTTGGTTAGTTTGTTGCTTACAATAACAACCTCCGATTCCATGGAGGTTTGATTTTTAAGCCATCTAAAAACACTCACGAACTAATATAATCAAATCCGATGATTACAATTAGTGAAATGACACTATAAATGACAACTGAAAACTGGTACTAACCGTTTATAAAGAAACACAAACCGAACACGATACCACACGAATGACCCTTAAAATCAATCGACTCATACCCAAAACTAATCAAGACCACTCCACAACCATTATCAAACACTCTCGGCTTGAAAAGCCACTTTATAAAAACCAAGTGATAACTTTCGATCTCCAAAATCATTTATTGAGCATCAAGGCAAGAAAGCAAGTTGTAAAGGAGCAAAACACTAATTGTACACTCATATACACTCGTATACACTCATATGTCATACGTATAACAATCAACGCAATGTGTGATAGAAGAAAATGATATCAAATCATGCAAACATGATGTAGTTAATAAGATTTATCAGTATTTTATCAAAATTGTGCAACTGCGAATTATTGCATCGAGTTATTCAAGAAAGCTTAACAAAATACATGGAAAAAATGTAGTTTTACAAAAATATTAAACAATAGGAGTTCATACTTGGTCAGTTTGTTGCTTACAATAACAACCTCCGATTCCATGGAGTTTTGATTTTTAAGCCTTCTAAACACACTCATGAACTAATATAATCGATTCCGATGATTACAATCAGTAAAAACACTATAAACGACAACTGAAAACTGGTACTAACCTTTTATAAAGAAACA
Source organism: Flaveria robusta (assembly GCA_025506415.1). Lineage (NCBI taxonomy): Eukaryota > Viridiplantae > Streptophyta > Magnoliopsida > Asterales > Asteraceae > Flaveria > Flaveria robusta. The sequence goes on along the minus strand of JACCIZ010000436.1, from coordinate 12,681 downwards.
CAAACCGAAAACGAACCCACACGAATGACCCTTAAAATCAATCAACTCATACCCAAAACTAATCAAGACCACTCCACAACCATTATCAAACACTGTCGGCTTAAAAAGCCACTTATTTAAATCAAGTGATAACTTTCGATCTCAAAATCATTTATTGAGCATCAAGGCAAGAAAGCAAGTTGTAAAGGACCAAAACACTAATTGTATACACTCATATACACTAGTATTGACTCATATGTCATACGTATAACAATCAACGCAATGAGTGATAGACGAAAATGATATCAAATCATTGTAACATGTTTAGTAAATAAGATTTCTAGTATTTTAATCAAAATTGCGCAACTACGAATTACTACATCGAGATATTCAAGAAAGCTTAACAAAATACATGGAAAAGAATGTAGTTTTACAAAAACATTAAACAATAGTAGTTCACGCTTGGATAGTTTGTTGCTTACAATAACAACCTCCGATTCCATGGGTTTTGATTTTTAAACCTTCTAAACACACTCAGGAACTAATAATATAACGAATCCGATGATTACAATCATTGAAATGACACTATCAATAACAACTGAAAACTGGTACTAGTTGTTTATAAATAAACACAAACCGAACAAGAAACCACAGGAATGACCCTTAAAATCAATCAACTCATACCCAAAACTAATCAAGACCACTCCACAACCATTATCAAAAACTTTGTCTTAAAAAGCCACTTATTTAAACCAAGTGAAAACTTTCGATCTCCAAAATCATTTATTGAGCATCAAGGCAAGAAAGCAAGTTGTAAAGGACCAAAACACTAATTGTATACACTCATATACACTCCTATTCACTCATATGTCATACGTACAACAATCAACTCAATGTGTGAAAGACGAAAATGATATCAAATTGTAACATGTTTAGTAAATAAGATTTTCTAGTATTTTAATCAAAATTGTGCAACTACGAATTACTACATCGAGTTATTCAAGAAAGCTTAACAAAATGCATGTAAAAGAATGTACTTTTACAAAAACATTAAACAATAGTAGTTCACGCTAGGATAGTTTGTTGCTTACAATAACAACCTCCGATTCCATGGGGTTTCGATTTTTAAGCCTACTAAACACACTCAGGAACTAATATAATCGAATCCGATGATTACAACCATTGAAATGACACTATAAATGATAACTGAAAGTTGGTACTAGCCGTTTATAAAGAAACACAAACCGAACACAAAACCACATGAATGACCCTTAACATCAATCAACTTATACCCAAAACTAATCAAGACCATTTCACAACCATTATTAAAAGCCCTGTCTTAAAAAGCACTTCTTTAAACCAAGTGATAACTTTCGATCTCGAAAATCATTTATTGAGCATCAAGGCAAGAAAGCAAGTTGTAAAGTACCAAAAACTACATGTATACACTCATATACACTCGTATCCACTCATATGCCATACGAATTACAATCAACGCAATGTGTGATAGACGAAAATGATATCAAATCATGGTAACATGATGTAGTAAATAAGATTTATCAGTATTTTAATGAAATTATGCAACTACGAATTGTTGCATCGAGTTATTCAAAAAAGCTTAACAAAATAAATGGAAAAAATGTAGTTTAAAAACACATTAAACAATAGGAGTTCACGCTTGGTTAGTTTGTTGCTTACAATAACAACCTCCGATTCCATGGGTTGATTTTTAAGCCATCTAAAAACACTCACGAACTAATATAATCAAATCCGATGATTACAATAGTGAAATGACACTATAAATGACAACTGAAAACTGGTACTAACCGTTTATAAAGAAACACAAACCGAACACGAAACCACACGAATGACCCTTAAAATCAATCGACTCATACCCAAAACTAATCAAGACCACTCCACAACCATTATCAAACACTCTCGGCTTGAAAAGCCACTTTATAAAAACCAAGTGATAACTTTCGATCTCCAAAATCATTTATTGAGCATCAAGGCAAGAAAGCAAGTTGTAAAGGACCAAAACACTACTTGTATACACTCATATACACTCGTATACACTCATATGTCATACGTATAACAATCAACGCAATGTGTGATAGAAGAAAATGATATCAAATCATGCAAACACGATGTAGTTAATAAGATTTATCAGTATTTTAATCAAAATTGTGCAACTACGAATTATTGCATCGAGTTATTCAAGAAAGCTTAACAAAATACATGGAAAAAAATGTAGTTTTACAAAAATATTAAACAATAGGAGTTCATACTTGGTTAGTTTGTTGCTTACAATAACAACCTCCGATTCCATGGAGTTTTGATTTTTAAGCCTTCTAAACACACTCATGAACTAATATAATCGAATCCGATGATTACAATCAGTAAAATAACACTATAAACGACAAATGAAAACTGGTACTAACCTTTTATAAAGAAACACAAACCGAAAACGAACACACACGAATGACCCTTAAAATCAATCAACTCATACCCAAAACTAATCAAGATCACTCCACAACCATTATCAAACACTGTCGGCTTAAAACGCCACTTATTTAAACCAAGTGATAACTTTCGATCTCCAAAATCATTTATTGAGCATCAAGGCAAGAAAGCAAGTTGTAAAGGACCAAAACACTAATTGTATACACTCATATACACTAGTATTGACTCATATGTCATACGTATGACAATCAACGCAATGAGTGATAGACGAAAATGATATCAAATCATTGTAACATGTTTAGTAAATAAGATTTTCTAGTATTTTAATCAAAATTGTGCAACTACGAATTACTACATCGAGAGATTCAAGAAAGCTTAACAAAATACATGGAAAAGAAGTAGTTTTTACAAAAACATTAACAATAGTAGTTCACGCTTGGATAGTTTGTTGCTTACAATAACAACCTCCGATTCCATGGGTTTTGATTTTTAAACCTTCTAAACACACTCAGGAACTAATATAATCGAATCCATGATTACAATCATTGAAATGACACTATCAATAACAACTGAAACTGGTACTAGTTGTTTATAAAAACACAAACCGAACAAGAAACCACAAGAATGACCCTTAAAATCAATCAACTCATACCCAAAACTAATCAAGACCACTCCACAACCATTATCAAAAACCTTTGTCTTAAAAAGCCACTTATTTAAACCAAGTGAAAACTTTCGATCTCCAAAATCATTTATTGAGCATCAAGGCAAGAAAGCAAGTTGTAAAGGACCAAAACACTAATTGTATACACTCATATACACTCTATTCACTCATATGTCATACGTACAACAATCAACTCAATGTGTGAAAGACGAAAATGATATCAAATCATTGTAACATGTTTAGTAAATAAGATTTCTAGTATTTTAATCAAAATTGTGCAACTACGAATTACTACATCGAGTTATTCAAGAAAGCTTAACAAAATGCATGTAAAAGAATGTACTTTTACAAAACATTAAACAATAGTAGTTCACGCTAGTAGTTTGTTGCTTACAATAACAACCTCCGATTCCATGGGGTTCGATTTTTAAGCCTACTAAACACACTCAGGAACTAATATAATCGAATCCGATGATTACACCATTGAAATGACACTATAAATGAAACTGAAAGTTGGTACTAGCCGTTTATAAAGAAACACAAACCGAACAAAAACCACATGAATGACCCTTAACATCAATCAACTTATACCCAAACTAATCAAGACCACTTCACAACCATTATCAAAAGTCCTGTCTTAAAAGCTACTTCTTTAAACCAAGTGATAACTTTCGATCTCGAAAATCATTTATTGAGCATCAAGGCAAGAAAGCAAGTTGTAAAGTACCAAATACTACCTGTATACACTCATATACACTCGTATCCACTCATATGCCATACGATTACAATCAACGCAATGTGTGATAGACGAAAATGATATCAAATCATGGTAACATGATGTAGTAAATAAGATTTATAAGTATTTTAATGAACTTATGCAACTACGAATTGTTGCATCGAGTTATTCAAGAAAGCTTAACAAAATAAATGGAAAAGAATGTAGTTTTTAAAACACATTAAACAATAGGAGTTCACGCTTGGTTAGTTTGTTGCTTACAATAACAACCTCCGATTCCATGGAGTTTGATTTTTAAGCCATCTAAAACACTCACGAACTAATATAATCAAATCCGATGATTACATTAGTGAAATGACACTATAAATGACAACTGAAAACTGGTACTAACCGTTTATAAAGAAACACAAACCGAACACGATACCACACGAATGACCCTTAAAATCAATCGACTCATACCCAAAACTAATCAAGACCACTCCACAACCATTATCAAACACTCTCGGCTTGAAAAGCCACTTTATAAAAACCAAGTGATAACTTTCGATCTCCAAATCATTTATTGAGCATCAAGGCAAGAAAGCAAGTTGTAAAGGAGCCAAACACTAATTGTACACTCATATACACTCGTATACACATATGTCATACGTATAACAATCAACGCAATGTGTGATAGAAGAAATGATATCAAATCATGCAAACATGATGTAGTTAAAAGATTTATCAGTATTTTTATCAAAATTGTGCAACTGCGAATTATTGCATCGAGTTATTCAAGAAAGCTTAACAAAATACATGGAAAAAAATGTAGTTTTACAAAAAATTAAACAATAGGAGTTCATACTTGTCAGTTTGTTGCTTACAATAACAACCTCCGATTCCATGGAGTTTTGATTTTTAAGCCTTCTAAACACACTCATGAACTAATATAATCGATTCCGATGATTACACCAGTAAAATAACACTAAACGACAACTGAAAACTGGTACTAACCTTTTATAAAGAAACACAAACCGAAAACGAACCCACACGAATGACCCTTAAATCAATCAACTCATACCCAAAACTAATCAAGACCACTCCACAACCATTATCAAACCTGTCGGCTTAAAAAGCCACTTATTTAATCAAGTGATAACTTTCGATCTCAAAATCATTTATTGAGCATCAAGGCAAGAAAGCAAGTTGTAAAGGACCAAAACACTAATTGTATACACTCATATACACTAGTATTGACTCATATGTCATACGTATAACAATCAACGCAATGAGTGATAGACGAAAATGATATCAAATCATTGTAACATGTTTAGTAAATAAGATTTTCTAGTATTTTAATCAAAATTGCGCAACTACCAATTACTACATCGAGATATTCAAGAAAGCTTAACAAAATACATGGAAAATAATGTAGTTTTACAAAAACATTAAACAATAGTAGTTCACGCTTGGATAGTTTGTTGCTTACAATAACAACCTCCGATTCCATGGGGTTTTGATTTTTAAACCTTCTAAACACACTCAGGAACTAATATAATTGAATCCGATGATTACAATCATTGAAATGACACTATCAATAACAACTGAAAACTGGTACTAGTTGTTTATAAAGAAACACAAACTGAACAAGAAACCACAGGAATGACCCTTAAAATCAATCAACTCATACCCAAAACTAATCAAGACCACTCCACAACCATTATCAAAAACTTTTGTCTTAAAAAGCCACTTATTTAAACCAAGTGTAAACTTTCGATCTCCAAAATAATTTATTGAGCATCAAGGCAAGAAAGCAAGTTGTAAAGGACCAAAACACTAATTGTATACACTCATATACACTCCTATTCACTCATATGTCATACGTACAACAATCAACTCAATGTGTGATAGACGAAAATGATATCAAATCATTGTAACATGTTTAGTAAATAAGATTTTCTAGTATTTTAATCAAAATTGTGCAACTATGAATTACTACATCGAGTTATTCAAGAAAGCTTAAAAAAATACATAGAAAAGAATGTAGTTTTTCAAAAACATTAAACAGTAGGAGTTCACACTTGGTTAGTTTGTTGCTTACAATAACAACCTTCGATTCCTTGGAGTTTTGATTTTTAAGCCTTCTAAACACACTCATGAACTAATATATCGAATCCGATGATTATAATCAATGAAATGACACTATAAATGACAACTGAAAACTGGTACTAACCGTTTAAAGAAACACAAACAAACACGAACCACACGAATGACCCTTAAAATCAATCGACTCATACCCAAAACTAATCAAGACCACTCCACAACCATTATCAAACACTCTCGGCTTAAAAAACCACTTAATAAAAACCAAGTGATAACTTTCGATCTCCAAAACCTTTTATTGAGCATCAAGGAAAGAAAGCAAGTTGTAATGGACCAAAACACTACTCGTATACACTCATATGTCATACGTATAACAATGAACGCAATGTATGATAGACGAAAATGATATCAAATCATGGTAACATGATGTAGTAAATAAGATTTATCAGTATTTTAATCAAAATTGCGTAACTACGAATTATTGCATCGAGTTATTCAAGAAAGCTTAACAAAATACATGGAAAAAAATATAGTTTACAAAAACATTAAACAATAGGAGTTCACAATTGGTTAGTTTGTTGCTTACAATAACAACCTCCGATTCCATGGAATTTAAGCCTTCTAAACACACTAATGAACTAATATAATCGAATCCGATGATTACAATCAATGAAATGACACTACAAATGACAACTGAAAACTGGTACTAACCGTTTATAAAGAAACACAAACAGAACACGAAACCACATGAATGACCCTTAAAATCAATCGACTCATACCCAAAACTAATCAAGACCACTCCACATCCATTATCAAACACTCTCGGCTTAAAAAGCCACTTAATAAAAACCAAGTGATAACTTTCGATCTCCAAAATCATTTATTGAGCATCAAGGCAAGAAAGCGAGTTGTAAAGGACCAAAACACTAATTGTATACACTCATATACACTCGTATTGACTGATATGTCATACGTACAACAATCAACTCAATGTTTGATAGACGAAAATGATATCAAATCATTGTAACATGTTTAGTAAATAAGATTTCTAGTATTTTAATCAAATTGTGCAACTACAAATTACTACATCGAGATATTAAGAAAGCTTAACAAAATACATGGAAAAGAATGTAGTTTTACAAAACATTAAACAATAGTAGTTCACCTTGGATAGTTTGTTGCTTACAATAACAACCTCCGATTCCATGGGTTTTTGATTTTTAAACCTTCTAACACACTCATGAACTAATATAATCGAATCCGATGATTACAATCATTGAAATGACACTATCAATAACAACTGAAAACTGTACTAGTTGTTTATAAAGAAACACAAACCGAACAAGAAACCACAGAATGACCCTTAAAATCAATCACTCATACCCAAAACTAATCAAGACCACTCCACAACCATTATCAAAAACTTTTGTCTTAAAAAGCCACTTATTTAACCAAGTGAAAACTTTCGATCTCCAAAATCATTTATTGAGCATCAAGGCAAGAAAGCAAGTTGTAAAGGACCAAAACACTACTTGTGTAACTCATATAACCTCGTACACACTCATATGTCATACGTATAACAATCAACGCAGTGTGTGATAGACGAAAATGATATCAAATCATGGTACATGATGTAGTAAATAAGATTTATCATAGTTTTTAATCAAAATTGTGCAACTACGAATGTTGCATCGAGTTATTCAAGAAAGCTTAACAAAATACATGGAAAGAATGTAGTTTTCAAAAACATTAAACAATAGGAGTTCACACTTGGTTAGTTTGTTGCTTACAATAACAACCTTCGATTCCTTGGAGTTTTGATTTTTAAGCCTTCTAAACACACTCATGAACTAATATATCGAATCCGATGATTATAATCAATGAAATGACACTATAAATGACAACTGAAAACTGGTACTAACCGTTTATAAAGAAACACAAACAGAACACGAAACCACACGAATGACCCTTAAAATCAATCGACTCATACCCAAAACTAATCAAGACCACTCCACAACCATTATCAAACACTCTTGGCTTAAAAAACCACTTAATAAAAACCAAGTGATAACTTTCGATCTCCAAAACCTTTTATTGAGCATCAAGGAAAGAAAGCAAGTTGTAATGGACCAAAACACTACTCGTAGACACTCATATGTCATACGTATAACAATGAATGCAATGTATGATAGACGAAAATGATATCAAATCATGGTAACATGATGTAGTAAATAAGATTTATCAGTATTTTAATCAAAATTGTGTAACTACGAATTATTGCATCGAGTTATTCAAGAAAGCTTAACAAAATACATGGAAAAAATGTAGTTTACAAAACATTAAACATAGGAGTTCACAATGGTTAGTTGTTGCTTACAATAACAACCTCCGATCCATGGAATTTAAGCCTTCTAAACACACAATAAATTAATATAATCGAATCCGATGATTACAATCAATGAAATGACACTATAAATGACAACTGAAAACCGGTACTAACCGTTTATAAAGAAACACAAACCGAACACGAAACCACACGAATGACCCTTAAAATCAATCGACTCATACCCAAAACTAATCAAGACCACTCCACATCCATTATCAAACACTCTCGGCTTAAAAAGCCACTTAATAAAAACCAAGTGATAACTTTCGATCTCCAAAATCATTTATTGAGCATCAAGGCAAGAAAGCGAGTTGTAAAGGACCAAAACAGTACTTGTATACTCTCATATACACTCGTATACACTCATATGTCATACGTATAACAATCAACTCAATGTGTGATAGACGAAAATTATATCAAATCATGGTAACACGATGTAGTTAATAAGATTTAACAGTATTTTAATCAAAATTGTGCAACTATAAATTGTTGCATCGAGTTATTCAAGAAAGCTTAACAAAATACATAGCAAAGAATGTAGTTTTTCAAAAACATTAAACAATAGGAGTTCACACTTGGTTAGTATGTTGCTTACAATAACAACCTTCGATTCCATGGAGTTTTGATTTTTAAGCCTTCTAAACACACTCATGAACTAATATATCGAATCCGATGATTACAATCAATGAAATGACACTATAAATGACAACTGAAAACTGGTACTAACCGTTTATAAAGAAACACAAACAGAACACAAAACCACACGAATGACCCTTAAAATCAATCAACTCATACCCAAAACTAATCAAGACCACTCCACAACCATTATCAAACACTCTCGGCTTAAAAAGCCACTTATTTAAACCAAGTGACAATTTTCGATCTCCAAAATCATTTATTGAGCATCAAGGCAAGAAAGCAAGTTGTAAAGGACCAAAACACTAATTGTATACACTCATATACACTCGTATTGACTGATATGTCATACGTACAACAATCAACTCAATGTTTGATAGACGAAAATGATATCAAATCATTGTAACATGTTTAGTAAATAAGATTTTCTATTATTTTAATCAAAATTGTGCAACTACAAATTACTACATCGAGATATTAAAGAAAGCTTAGCAAAATACATGGAAAAGAATGTAGTTTTACAAAAACATTAACAATAGTAGTTCACGCTTGATTTTGTTGCTTACAATAACAACCTCCGATTCCATGGGGTTTTGATTTTTAAACCTTTTAAACACACTCAGGAACTAATATAATCGAATCCGATGATTACAATCATTGAAATGACACTATCAATAACAACTGAAAACTTGTACTAGTTGTTTATAAAGAAACACAAACCAAAAAAGAAACCACAGGAATGACCCTTAAAATCAATCAACTTATTCCCAAAACTAATCAAGACCACTCCACAACTATTGTCAAAAACTTTTGTCTTAAAAAGCCACTTATTTAAACCAAGTGAAAACTTTCGATCTCCAAAATCATTTATTGAGCATCAAGGCAAGAAAGCAAGTTGTAAAGGACCGAAACACTACTTGTGTATACTCATATACGCTCGTACACACTCATATGTCATACGTATAACAATCAACGCAGTGTGTGATAGACGAAAATGATATCAAATCATGGTACATGATGTAGTAAATAAGATTTTCAGTATTTTAATCAAAATGTGCAACTATGAATTGTTGCATCGAGTTATTCAGAAAGCTTAACAAAATACATGAAAAGAATGTAGTTTTCAAAAACATTAAACAATAGGAGTTCACGCTTGGTTAGTTTGTTGCTTACAATAACACCTTCGATTCCATGGAGTTTTGATTTTTAAGCCTTCTAAACACACTCATGAACTAATATATCGAATCCGATGATTACAATCAAAAATGACACTATAATGACAACTGAAAACTGGTACTACCGTTTATAAAGAAACAAAACCGAACACGAAACGACACGAATGACCCTTAAAATCAATCAACTCATACCCAAAACTAATCAAGACCACCCACAACCATTATCAAACACTCTCGCTTAAAACCACTTATTTAAACCAAGTGACAACTTTCGATCTCCAAAATCATTTATTGAGCATCAAGGAAAGAAAGCAAGTTGTAAAGGACCAAAACACTAATTGTATACACTCATATACACTCTTATTCACTCATATGTCATACTTACAACAATCAACTCAATGTTTGATAGACGAAAATGATATCAAATCATTGTAACATGTTTAGTAAATAAGATTTTCTAGTATTTTAATCAAAATTGTGCAACTACGAATTACTACATCGAGATATTCAAGAAAGCTTAACAAAATACATGGAAAAGAATGTAGTTTTACAAAAAATTAAACAATAGTTGTTCACGCTTGGATAGTTTGTTGCTTACAATAACAACCTCCGATTCCATGGGGTTTTGATTTTTAAACCTTCTAAACACACTCAGGAACTAATATAATCGAATCCGATGATTACAATCATTGAAATGACACTATAAATAACAACTGAAAACTGGTACTAGTTGTTTATAAAGAAACACAAACCGAACAAGAAACCACAGGAATGACCCTTAAAATCAATCAACTCATACCCAAAACTAATCAAGACCACTCCACAACCATTATCAAAAACTTTTGTCTTAAAAAGCCACTTATTTAAACCAAGTGAAAACTTTCGATCTCCAAAATCATTTATTGAGCATCAAGGCAAGAAAGCAAGTTGTAAAGGACCAAAACACTACTTGTGTATACTCATATACGCTCGTACACACTCATATGTCATACGTATAACAATCAACGCAGTGTGTGATAGACGAAAATGATATCAAATCATGGTAACATGATGTAGTAAATAAGATTTATCAGTATTTTAATCAAAATTGTGCAACTATGAATTGTTGCATCGAGTTATTCAAGAAAGCTTAACAAAATACATAGAAAAGAATGTAGTTTTTCAAAAACATTAAACAATAGAAGTTCACGCTTGGTTAGTTTGTTGCTTACAATAACAACCTTCGATTCCATGGAGTTTTGATTTTTAAGCCTTCTAAACACACTCATGAACTAATATATCGAATCCGATTACAATCAGAATGACACTATAAATGACAACTGAAAACTGGTACTAACCGTTTATAAAGAAACAAAAACCGAACACGAAACCACACGAATGACCCTTAAAATCAATCAACTCATACCCAAAACTAATCAAGACCACTCCACAACCATTATCAAACACTCTCGGCTTAAAAAGCCACTTATTTAAACCAAGTGACAACTTTCGATCTCCAAAATCATTTATTGAGCATCAAGGCAAGAAAGCAAGTTGTAAAGGACCAAAACACTAATTGTATACACTCATATACACTCTTATTCACTCATATGTCATACGTACAACAATCAACTCAATGTTTGATAGACGAAAATGATATCAAATCATTGTAACATGTTTAGTAAATAAGATTTTCTATTATTTTAATCAAAATTGTGCAACTACAAATTACTACATCGAGATATTAAAGAAAGCTTAGCAAAATACATGGAAAAGAATGTAGTTTTACAAAAACATTAAACAATAGTAGCTCACGCTTGGATAGTTTGTTGCTTACAATAACAACCTCCGATTCCATGGGGTTTTGATTTTTAAACCTTTTAAACACACTCAGGAACTAATATAATCGAATCCGATGATTACAATCATTGAAATGACACTATCAATAACAACTGAAAACTTGTACTAGTTGTTTATAAAGAAACACAAACCGAACAAGAAACCATAGGAATGACCCTTAAAATCAATCAACTTATACCCAAAACTAATCAAGACCACTCCACAACTATTGTCAAAAACTTTTGTCTTAAAAAGCCACTTATTTAAACCAAGTGAAAACTTTCGATCTCCAAAATCATTTATTGAGTATCAAGGCAAGAAAGCAAGTTGTAAAGGACCAAAACACTACTTGTGTATACTCATATACGCTCGTACACACTCATATGTCATACGTATAACAATCAACGCAGTGTGTGATAGACGAAAATGATATCAAATCATGGTAACATGATGTAGTAAATAAGATTTATCAGTATTTTAATCAAAATTGTGCAACTATGAATTGTTGCATCGAGTTATTCAAGAAAGCTTAACAAAATACATAGAAAAGAATGTAGTTTTTCAAAAACATTAAACAATAGGAGTTCACACTTGGTTAGTTTGTTGCTTACAATAACAACCTTCGATTCCTTGGAGTTTTGATTTTTAAGCCTTCTAAACACACTCATGAACTAATATATCGAATCCGATGATTATAATCAATGAAATGACACTATAAATGACAACTGAAAACTGGTACTAA
>JACCIZ010000189.1:0-41759 GCA_025506415.1 Flaveria robusta | reverse complement strand
AACTATAAACCGAAACTAAAACGGATAATTAGACCACATAAATAACCCTTGAATCGATCAACTTCTCTCCAAACTCATCCAAACACTAAACAACAATGTTTTAAACACTATTACATTTAAAATGCATATTAATAAATCAAAATGACAACTCTCGATCCATAGAATCATTACTGTGCACTAGTGAAATATTACTAGTTGTAAAGTAGGAAAAACTACTAGTATTCACTCAAATATCGAGAATCAAATTACACTTGTCCAACGAGCGTAATCAGACGTTAAACATAAAACTCAATGTATGATCAATGAACATCAAGTCAAATCAATCTAACAAGATCAAATGAATTAGATTTCCATATGAATTCCCCTCAAAATTATGTAATTATATATTTGTGCATCAAGTATTCATGAAAGTTTACAATAAACATGAAAATGATGTATGTATACAAACTCATAAAACAACGATAGTTCTCGCATTGATAGTTTTTTGCTTGTTGTAAAACCCTCTAATCCTATGCGGTTTTCACTTCTCAAGCCTTCTAAACACACTCCTGTAATAATTTAATCGAATCAAAGCATAATAATCAATGAGACCACGCTAAACAAAAAAAGACATGTTTGAGTAAACTATAAAACCGAAACTAAAACGGATAATTAAACCACATAAATAACCCTTAAATCGATCAACTTCTTCCAATCTCATCCAAAACACTAAACAACACTGTTTAAAACACATTGCATTTAAAATGCATATTAATAAATCAAAATGACAACTCTCGATCCATAGAATCATTACTGTGCACTAGTGAAATATTACTAGTTGTAAAGTAGGAAAACTACTAGTATTCACTCAATAGTATCGAGAATCAAATTACACTTGTCCAACGAGCGTAATCAGACGTTAAACATAAACTCAATGTATGATCAATGAACATCAAGTCAAATCAATCTAACAAGATCAAATGAATTAGATTTCCATGAATTCCCCTCAAAATTATGTAATTATATATTTGTGCATCAAGGTATTCATGAAAGTTTACAATAAACATGAGAAATGATGTATGTATACAAACTCATAAAACAACGATAGTTCTCGCATTGATAGTTTTTGCTTGTTGTAAAACCTCTAATCCTATGCGGTTTCACTTCTCAAGCCTTCTAAACACACTCCTGTAATAATTTAATCGAATCAAAGCATAATAATCATGAGACCACGCTAAACAAAAAGTAAACACATGTTTGAGTAAACTATAAACCTAAACTAAAGCGGATAATTAGACCAATAAATAACCCTTGAATCGATCAACTTCTTCCCAATCTCATCCAAACCCTAAACAACACTGTTTAAACACTATTGCATTTAAAATGCACATTAATGAATCAAAATGACAACTCTCCATCCATAGAATCATTTACTATGCACTAGTGAAATATTACAAGTTGTAAAGTAGGAAATACTACTCGTATTCACTCAATATGTATCGAGAATCAAATTACACTTGTCCAACTATTTGTGCATCAAAGTATTCGTAAAAGTTTACAATAAAACATGGAAAATGATGTATGCATACAAACTCAAAACACATCATTTCTCGGCATTGATAGTTTTTGCTTGTTGTAGAAACCTCTAATCCTATGCGGTTTCACTTCTCAGCCTTCTAAACACACTCCTGTAATAATTTAATCGAATCAAAGCATATAATATCAATGAGACCACGCTAAACAAAAAGTAAAGACATGTTTGAGTAAACTATAAAACCGAAACTAAAACGGATAATTAGACCACATAAATAACCCTTGATCGATCAACTTCTCTCTCCAAACTCATCCAAAACACTAAACAACAATGTTTAAAACTTTTACATTTAAATGCACATTAATAAATCAAAATGACAACTCTCGATCCATAGAATCATTTACTGTGCACTAGTGAAATATACTAGTTGTAAAGTAGGAAAAACTACTAGTATTCACTCAAATAGTATCGAGAATCAAATTACACTTGTCCAACGAGCGTAATCAGACGTAAACATAAACTCAATGTATGATCAATGAACATCAAGTCAAATCAATCTAACAAGATCAAATGAATTAGATTTCCATGAATTCCCCTCAAAATTATGTAATTATATATTTGTGCATCAAGGTATTCATGAAAGTTTACAATAAAACATGAGAAATGATGTATGTATACAAACTCATAAAACAACGATAGTTCTCGCATTGATAGTTTTTGCTTGTTGTTGAAACCTCTAATCCTATGCGGTTTCACTTCTCAAGCCTTCTAAACACACTCCCGTAATAATTTAATCGAATCAAAGCATAATAATCAATGAGACCACGCTAAACAAAAGTATAGACATGTTTGAATAAACTATAAAACCGAAACTAAAACAGATAATTAGACCACATAAATAACCCTTGAATCGATCAACTTCTTCCCAATCTCATCCAAACACTAAACAACACTGTTTAAAACACTATTGCATTTAAAATGCATATTAATAAATCAAAATGACAACTCTCGATCCATGAATCATTACTGTGCACTAGTGAAATATTACTAGTTGTAAAGTAGGAAAAACTACTAGTATTCACTCAAATAGTATCGAGAATCAAATTACACTTGTCCAACGAGCGTAATCAGACGTTAAACATAAAACTCAATGTATGATCAATGAACATCAAGTCAAATCAATCTAACAAGATCAAATGAATTAGATTTCCATGAATTCCCCTCAAAATTATGTAATTATATATTGTGCATCAAGGTATTCATGAAAGTTTACAATAAAACATGAGATGATGTATGTATACAAACTCATAAAACAACGATAGTTCTCGCATGATAGTTTTTTTGTTTTGTTGTAAAAACCTCTAATCCTATGCGGTTTCACTTCTCAAGCCTTCTAAACACACTCCTGTAATAATTTAATCTAATCAAGCATAATAATCAATGAGACCACGCTAAACAAAAGTAACACATGTTTGAGTAGACTATAAAACCTAAACTAAAGCGGATAATTAAACCAAATAAATAACCCTTGAATCGTCAACTTCTTCCCAATCTCATCCAAACACTAACAACACTGTTTAAACACTATTGCATTTAAAATGCACATTAATGAATCAAAATGACAACTCTCCATCCATAGAATCATTTACTATGCACTAGTGAAATATACAAGTTGTAAAGTAGAAATACTACTAGTATTCACTCAATATGTATCGAGAATCAAATTACACTTGTCCAACTATTTGTGCATCAAGTATTCGTAAAGTTTACAATAACATGGAAATGATGTATGCATACAAACTCAAAAAACAACATTATTCTCGCATTGATAGTTTTTTCTTGTTGTAGAAACCTCTAATCCTATGCGGTTTCACTTCTCAAGCCTTCTAAACACACTCCTGTAATAATTTAATCGAATCAAAGCATAATAATCAATGAGACCACGCTAAACAAAAAAAAAAGTAAGACATGTTTGAGTAAACTATAAACCGAAACTAAAACGGATATTAGACCACATAATAACCCTTGAATCGATCAACTTCTCTCCAAACTCATCCAAACACTAAAACAATGTTTAAAACTTTTACATTTAAATGCACATTAATAAATCAAAATGACAACTCTCGATCCATAGAATCATTTACTGTGCACTAGTGAAATATTACTAGTTTAAAGTAGGAAAAACTACTAGTATTCACTCAATAGTATCGAGAATCAATTACACTTGTCCAACGAGCGTAATCAGACGTTAAACATAAAACTCAATGTATGATCAATGAACATCAAGTCAAATCAATCTAACAATCAAATGAATTAGATTTCCATGAATCCCCTCAAATTATGTAATTATATATTTGTGCATCAAGGTATTCATGAAAGTTTACAATAAAACATGAGAAATGATGTATGTATACAAACTCATAAAACAACGATAGTTCTCGCAATGATAGTTTTTGCTTGTTGTAGAAACCTCTAATCCTATGCGGTTTCACTTCTCAAGCCTTCTAAACACACTCATGTAATAATTTAATCGAATCAAAGCATAATAATCAATGAGACCACGCTAAATAAAAAGTAAAGACATGTTTGAGTAAACTATAAAACCGAAACTAAAACGGATAATTAGCCCACATAAATAACCCTTGAATCGATCAAGTTCTTCCCAATCTCATCCAAAACACTAAACAACACTGTTTAAACACTATTGCATTTAAAATGCATATTAATAAATCAAAATGAAAACTCTCGATCCATAGAATCATATACTTTGCACTAGTGAAATATTACAAGTTGTAAAGTAGGAAATCCTACTCGTATTCACTCAATATGTATCGAGAATCAAATTACACTTGTCCAACGAGCGTAATCAGACGTTAAACATAAAACTCAATGTATGATCAATGAACATCAAGTCAAATCAATCTAACAAGATCAAATGAATTAGATTTCCATGAATTCCCCTCTAAATTATGTAATTATATATTTGTGCATCAAGGTATTCATGAAAGTTTACAATAAAACATGAGAAATGATGTATGTATACAAACTCATAAAACAACGATAGTTCTCGCATTGATAGTTTTTGCTTGTTGTAGAAACCTCTAATCCTATGCGGTTTCACTTCTCAAGCCTTCTAAACACACTCCTGTAATAATTTAATCGAATCAAAGCATAATAATCAATGAGACCACGCTAAACAAAAGTAAACACATGTTTGAGTAGACTATAAAACCTAAACTAAAGCGGATAATTAGACCAAATAATAACCCTTGAATCGGTCAACTTCTTCCCAATCTCATCCAAACACTAACAACACTGTTTAAACACTATTGCATTTAAAATGCACATTAATGAATCAAATGACAACTCTCCATCCATAGAATCATTTACTATGCACTAGTGAAATATTACAAGTTGTAAGTAGAAATACTACTCGTATTCACTCAATATGTATCGAGAATCAAATTACACTTGTCCAACTATTTGTGCATCAAAGTATTCGTAAAAGTTTACAATAAACATGGGAAATGATGTATGCATACAAACTCAAAAAACAACATTAGTTCTCGCATTGATAGTTTTTTGCTTGTTGTAGAAACCTCTAATCCTATGCGGTTTCACTTCTCAAGCCTTCTAAACACACTCCTGTAATAATTTAATCGAATCAAAGCATAATAATCAATGAGACCACGCTAAACAAAAAGTAAGACATGTTTGAGTAAACTATAAAACCGAAACTAAACGGATAATTAGACCACATAAATAACCCTTGAATCGATCAACTTCTCTCCAAACTCATCCAAAACACTAAACAACAATGTTTAAAAACTTTTACATTTAAAATGCACATTAATAAATCAAAATGACAACTCTCGATCCATAGAATCATTTACTGTGCACTAGTGAAATATTACTAGTTGTAAAGTAGGAAAACTACTAGTATTCACTCAAATAGTATCGAGAATCAAATTACACTTGTCCAACGAGCGTAATCAGACGTTAAACATAAACTCAATGTATGATCAATGAACATCAAGTCAAATCAATCTAACAAGATCAAATGAATTAGATTTCCATGAATTCCCCTCAAATTATGTAATTATATATTTGTGCATCAAGGTATTCATGAAAGTTTACAATAAACATGAGAAATGATGTATGTATACAAACTCATAAAACAACGATAGTTCTCGCATTGATAGTTTTTGCTTGTTGTAGAACCTCTAATCCTATGCGGTTTCACTTCTCAAGCCTTCTAAACACACTCCTGTAATAATTTAATCGAATCAAAGCATAATAAAAATGAGACCACGCTAAACAAAAAGTAAAGACATGTTTGAGTAAACTATAAAACCGAAACTAAAACGGATAATTAAACCACATAAATAACCCTTAAATCGATCAACTTCTTCCCATCTCATCCAAAACACTAAACAACACTGTTTAAACACTATTGCATTTAAAATGCTATTAATAAATCAAAATGACAACTCTCGATCCATAGAATCATTTACTGTGCACTAGTGAAATATTACTAGTTGTAAAGTAGGAAAAACTACTAGTATTCACTCAAATAGTATCGAGAATCAAATTACACTTGTCCAACGAGCGTAATCAGACGTTAAACATAAACTCAATGTATGATCAATGAACATCAAGTCAAATCAATCTAACAGATCAAATGAATTAGATTTCCATGAATTCCCCTCAAATTATGTAATTATATATTTGTGCATCAAGGTATTCATGAAAGTTTACAATAAAACATGAGAAATGATGTATGTATACAAACTCATAAACACGATAGTTCTCGCATTGATAGTTTTTGCTTGTTGTAAAACCTCTAATCCTATGCGGTTTCACTTCTCAAGCCTTCTAAACACACTCCTGTAATAATTTAATCGAATCAAAGCATAATAATCAATGAACCACGCTAACAAAAAGTAAACACATGTTTGAGTAGACTATAAAACCTAAACTAAAGCGGATAATTAGACCAAATAAATAACCCTTGAATCGGTCAACTTCTTCCCAATCTCATCCAAAACACTAAACAACACTGTTTAAACACTATTGCATTTAAAATGCACATTATGAATCAAATGACAACTCTCCATCCATAGAATCATTTACTATGCACTAGTGAAATATTACAAGTTGTAAAGTAGGAAATACTACTCGTATTCACTCAATATGTATCGAGAATCAAATTACACTTGTCCAACTATTTGTGCATCAAAGTATTCGTAAAAGTTTACAATAAAACATGGGAAATGATGTATGCATACAAACTCAAAAAACAACATTAGTTCTCGCATTGATATTTTTGCTTGTTGTAGAAACCTCTAATCCTATGCGGTTTCACTTCTCAAGCCTTCTAAACACACTCCTTGTAATAATTTAATCGAATCAAAGCATAATAATCAATGAGACCACGCTACAAAAAAAGTAAAGTAACCGAACTAAACGGATAATTAGACCACATAAATAACCCTTGAATCGATCAACTTCTCTCTTCAACTCATCAAAACACTAAAAACACAATTTTAAACTTTTACATTTAAAATGCACATTAATAAATCAAATGACAACTCTCGATCCATAGAATCATTTACTGTGCACTATGAAATATTACTAGTTGTAAAGTAGGAAAAACTACTAGTATTCACTCAATAGTATCGAGAATCAAATTACACTTGTCCAACGAGCGTATCAGACGTTAAACATAAAACTCATGTATGATCAATGAACATCAAGTCAAATCAATCTAACAAGATCAAATGATTAGATTTCCATGAATTCCCCTCAAATTATGTAATTATATATTTGTGCATCAAGGTATTCATGAAAGTTTACAATAAAACATGAGAAATGATGTATGTATACAAACTCATAAACAACGATAGTTCTCGCATTGATAGTTTTTTGCTTGTTGTAGAAACTTCTAATCCTATGCGGTTTCACTTCTCAAGCCTTCTAAACACACTCCTGTAATAATTTAATCGAATCAAAGCATAATAATCAATGAGACCACGCTAAACAAAAAGTAAAGACATGTTTGAGTAAACTATAAAACCGAAACTAAAACGGATAATTAACCACATAAATAACCCTTAAATCGATCAACTTCTTCCCAATCTCATCCAAACACTAAACAACACTGTTTAAACACTATTGCATTTAAAATGCATATTAATAAATCAAAATGACAACTCTCGATCCATAGAATCATTTACTGTGCACTAGTGAAATATTACTAGTTGTAAAGTAGGAAAACTACTAGTATTCACTCAAATAGTATCGAGAATCAAATTACACTTGTCCAACGAGCGTAATCAGACGTTAAACATAAAACTCAATGTATGATCATGAACATCAAGTCAAATCAATCTAACAAGATCAAATGAATTAGATTTCCATGAATTCCCCTCAAATTATGTAATTATATATTTGTGCATCAAGGTATTCATGAAAGTTTACAATAAAACATGAGAAATGATGTATGTATACAAACTCATAAAACAACGATAGTTCTCGCATTGATAGTTTTTGCTTGTTGTAAAAACCTCTAATCCTATGCGGTTTCACTTCTCAAGCCTTCTAAACACACTCCTGTATAATTTAATCGAATCAAAGCATAATAATCATGAGACCACGCTAAACAAAAGTAAACACATGTTTGAGTAGACTATAAAACCTAAACTAAAGCGGATAATTAACCAAATAAATAACCCTTGAATCGGTCAACTTCTTCCCAATCTCATCCAAAACACTAAACAACACTGTTTAAACACTATTGCATTTAAATGCACATTAATGAATCAAAATGACAACTCTCCATCCATAGAATCATTACTATGCACTAGTGAAATATTACAAGTTGTAAAGTAGGAAATACTACTCGTATTCACTCAATATGTATCGAGAATCAAATTACACTTGTCCAACTATTTGTGCATCAAGTATTCGTAAAGTTTACAATAAAACATGGGAAATGATGTATGCATACAACTCAAAAACAACATTAGTTCTCGCATTGATAGTTTTTGCTTGTTGTAGAAACCTCTAATCCTATGCGGTTTCACTTCTCAAGCCTTCTAACACACTCCTGTAATAATTTAATCGAATCAAAGCATAATAATCAATGAGACCACGCTAAACAAAAAGTAAGACATGTTTGAGTAAACTATAAAACCGAAACTAAAACGGATAATGAACACATAAATAACCCTTGAATCGATCAACTTCTTCCAAACTCATCCAAAACACTAAACAACAATGTTTAAAAACTTTTACATTTAAAATGCACATTAAAATCAAATGACAACTCTCGATCCATAGAATCATTTACTGTGCACTAGTGAAATATTACTAGTTGTAAAGTAGGAAAAACTACTAGTATTCACTCAAATTATCGAGAATCAAATTACACTTGTCCAACGAGCGTAATCAGACGTTAAACATAAACTCAATGTATGATCAATGAACATCAAGTCAAATCAATCTAACAAGATCAAATGAATTAGATTTCCATGAATTCCCCTCAAATTATGTAATTATATATTTGTGCATCAAGGTATTCATGAAAGTTTACAATAAAACATGAGAAATGATGTATGTATACAACTCATAAACAACGATAGTTCTCGCATTGATAGTTTTTGCTTGTTGTAAAAACCTCTAATCCTATGCGGTTTCACTTCTCAAGCCTTCTAAACACACCCTACTGATAATTTAATCGAATCAAAGCATAATAATCAATGAGACCACGCTAAACAAAAGTAAACACATGTTTGAGTAGACTATAAAACCTAAACAAAACGGATAATAAACCAATAATAACCCTTGAATCGGTCAACTTCTTCCCAATCTCATCCAAAACACTAAACAACACTGTTTAAACACTATTGCATTTAAATGCACATTAATAAATCAAAATGACAACTCTGGATCCATAGAATCATTACTATGCACTAGTGAAATATTACAAGTTGTAAAGTAGGAAATACTACTCGTATTCACTCAATATGTATCGAGAATCAAATTACACTTGTCCAACTATTTGTGCATCAAAGTATTCGTAAAAGTTTACAATAAAACATGGGAAATGATGTATGCATACAAACTCAAAAACACAATTAGTTCTCTCGCATTGATAGTTTTTGCTTGTTGTAGAAACCTCTAATCCTATGCGTTTCACTTCTCAAGCCTTCTAAACACACTCCTGTAATAATTTAATCGAATCAAAGCATAATAATCAATGAACCACGCTAACACAAAGTAAAGACATGTTTGAGTAAACTATAAACCGAAACTAAAACGGATAATTAGACCACATAAATAACCCTTGAATCGATCAACTTCTCCCAAACTCATCCAAACACTAAACAACAATGTTTAAAACTTTTACATTTAAAATGCACATTAATAAATCAAAATGACAACTCTCGATCCATAGAATCATTTACTGTGCACTAGTGAAATATTACTAGTTGTAAAGTAGGAAAAACTACTAGTATTCACTCAAATAGTATCGAGAATCAAATTACACTTGTCCAACGAGCGTAATCAGACGTTAAACATAAAACTCAATGTATGATCAATGAACATCAAGTCAAATCAATCTAACAAGATCAAATGAATTAGATTTCCATGAATTCCCCTCAAAATTATGTAATTATATATTTGTGCATCAAGGTATTCATGAAAGTTTACAATAAAACATGAGAAATGATGTATGTATACAAACTCATAAAACAACGATAGTTCTCGCGCATTGATAGTTTTTGCTTGTTGTAAAACCTCTAATCCTATGCGGTTTCACTTCTCAAGCCTTCTAAACACACTCCCTGTAATAATTTAATCGAATCAAAGCATAATAATCAATGAGACCACGCTAAACAAAAGTAAAGACATGTTTGAGTAGACTATAAAACCGAAACTAAACGATAATTAGACCAAATAAATAACCCTTGAATCGTCAACTTCTTCCCAATCTCATCCAAACACTAAACAACACTGTTTAAACACTATTGCATTTAAAATGCACATTAATGAATCAAAATGACAACTCTCCATCCATAGAATCATTTACTATGCACTAGTGAAATATTACAAGTTGTAAAGTAGGAAATACTACTCGTATTCACTCAATATGTATCGAGAATCAAATTACACTTGTCCAACTATTTGTGCATCAAAGTATTCGTAAAAGTTTACAATAAAACATGGGAAATGATGTATGCATACAAACTCAAAAAACAACATTAGTTCTCGCATTGATAGTTTTTGCTTGTTGTAGAAACCTCTAATCCTATGCGGTTTTCACTTCTCAAGCCTCTAAACACACTCCTGTAATAATTTAATCTCAAAGCATAATAATCAATGAGACCACGCTAAACAAAAAGTAAAGACATGTTTGAGTAAACTATAAAACCGAAACTAAAACGGATAATTAGACCACATAAATAACCCTTGAATCGATCAACTTCTCTCCAAACTCATCCAAAACACTAAACAACAATGTTTAAAAACTTTTACATTTAAAATGCACATTAATAAATCAAATGACAACTCTGGATCCATAGAGTCATTTACTGTGCACTAGTGAAATATTACTAGTTGTAAAGTAGGAAAAACTACTAGTATTCACTCAAATAGTATCGAGAATCAAATTACACTTGTCCAACGAGCGTAATCAGACGTTAAACATAAAACTCAATGTATGATCAATGAACATCAAGTCAAATCAATCTAACAAGATCAAATGAATTAGATTTCCATGAATTCCCCTCAAAATTATGTAATTATATATTTGTGCATCAAGGTATTCATGAAAGTTTACAATAAAACATGAGAAATGATGTATGTATACAAACTCATAAAACAACGATAGTTCTCGCATTGATAGTTTTTGCTTGTTGTAGAAACCTCTAATCCTATGCGGTTTCACTTCTCAAGCCTTCTAAACACACTCCTGTAATAATTTAATCGAATCAAAGCATAATAATCAATGAGACCACGCTAAACAAAAGTAAGACATGTTTGAGTAAACTATAAAACCGAAACTAAAACGGATAATTAAACCACATAATAACCCTTAAATCGATCAACTTCTTCCCAATCTCATCCAAACACTAAACAACACTGTTTAAACACTATTGCATTTAAATGCATATTAATAAATCAAATGACAACTCTCGATCCATAGAATCATATACTGTGCACTAGTGAAATATTACTAGTTGTAAGTAGGAAAACTACTAGTATTCACTCAAATAGTATCGAGAATCAAATTACACTTGTCCAACGAGCGTAATCAGACGTTAAACATAAACTCAATGTATGATCAATGAACATCAAGTCAAATCAATCTAACAAGATCAAATGAATTAGATTTCCATGAATTCCCCTCAAAATATGTAATTATATATT
Organism: Flaveria robusta; assembly: GCA_025506415.1. NCBI lineage: Eukaryota > Viridiplantae > Streptophyta > Magnoliopsida > Asterales > Asteraceae > Flaveria > Flaveria robusta. The sequence continues at coordinate 29,812 of JACCIZ010000189.1, read as the reverse complement.
TGTGCATCAAGGTATTCATGAAAGTTTACAATAAAACATGAAAATGATGTATGTATACAAACTCATAAAACAACGATAGTTCTCGCATTGATAGTTTTTGCTTGTTGTAAACCTCTAATCCTATGCGGTTTCACTTCTCAAGCCTTCTAAACACACTCCTGTAATAATTTAATCGAATCAAAGCATAATAATCAATGAGACCACGCTAAACAAAAAGTAAACACATGTTTGAGTAACTATAAAACCTAACTAAAGCGGATAATTATACCAAAAAATAACCCTTGAATCGTCAACTTCTTCCCAATCTCATCCAAAACACTAAACAACACTGTTTAAACACTATTGCATTTAAAATGCACATTATAAATCAAAATGACAACTCTCCATCCATAGAATCATTTACTATGCACTAGTGAAATATTACAAGTTGTAAAGTAGGAATACTACTCGTATTCACTCAATATGTATCGAGAATCAAATTACACTTGTCCAACTATTTGTGCATCAAAGTATTCGTAAAAGTTTACAATAAAACATGGAAATGATGTATGCATACAAACTCAAAAACAACATTAGTTCTCGCATTGATAGTTTTTGCTTGTTGTAGAAACCTCTAATCCTATGCGGTTTCACTTCTCAAGCCTTCTAAACACTCCTGTAATAATTTAATCGAATCAAAGCATAATATCAATGAGACCACGCTAAACAAAAAGTAAGACATGTTTGAGTAAACTATAAAACCGAAACTAAACGGATAATTAGACCACATAAATAACCCTTGAATCGATCAACTTCTCTCCAAACTCATCCAAAACACTAAACAACAATGTTTAAAAACTTTTACATTTAAAATGCACATTAATAAATCAAAATGACAACTCTCGATCCATAGAATCATTTACTGTGCACTAGTGAAATATTACTAGTTGTAAAGTAGGAAAAACTACTAGTATTCACTCAAATAGTATCGAGAATCAAATACACTTGTCCAACGAGCGTAATCAGACGTTAAACATAAACTCATGTATGATCAATGAACATCAAGTCAAATCAATCTAACAAGATCAAATGAATTAGATTTCCATGAATTCCCCTCAAAATTATGTAATATATATTTGTGCATCAAGGTATTCATGAAAGTTTACAATAAAACATGAGAAATGATGTATGTATACAAACTCATAAAACAACGATAGTTCTCGCATTGATAGTTTTTGCTTGTTGTAAAAACCTCTAATCCTATGCGGTTTCACTTCTCAAGCCTTCTAAACACACTCCTGTAATAATTTAATCGAATCAAAGCATAATAATCAATGAGACCACGCTAAACAAAAGTAAACATGTTTGAGTAGACTATAAAACCTAAACTAAAACGGATAATTAAACCACATAAATAACCCTTGAATCGTCAACTTCTTCCCAATCTCATCCAAACACTAAACACACTGTTTAAACACTATTGCATTTAAAATGCACATTAATGAATCAAAATGACAACTCTCCATCCATAGATCATTTACTATGCACTAGTGAAATATTACAAGTTGTAAAGGAGAATACTACTCGTATTCACTCAATATGTATCGAGAATCAAATTACACTTGTCCAACTATTTTGTGCATCAAAGTATTCGTAAAAGTTTACAATAAAACATGGAAATGATGTATGCATACAAACTCAAAAACAACATTAGTTCTCGCATTGATAGTTTTTTGCTTGTTGTAGAACCTCTAATCCTATGCGGTTTCACTTCTCAAGCCTTCTAAACACACTCCTGTAATAATTTAATCGAATCAAAGCATAATAATCAATGAGACCACGCTAAACAAAGTAAGACATGTTTGAGTAAACTATAAAACCGAACTAAAACGGATAATTAGACCACATAAATAACCCTTGAATCGATCAACTTCTCTCCAACTCATCCAAAACACTAAACAACAATGTTTAAAACTTTTACATTTAAAATGCACATTAATAAATCAAAATGACAACTCTCGATCCATAGAATCATTTACTGTGCACTAGTGAAATATTACTAGTTAAAGTAGGAAAAACTACTAGTATTCACTCAAATAGTATCGAGAATCAAATTACACTTGTCCAACGAGCGTAATCAGACGTTAACATAAACTCAATGTATGATCAATGAACATCAAGTCAAATCAATCTAACAGATCAAGAATTAGATTTCCATGAATTCCCCTCAAATTATGTAATTATATATTTGTGCATCAAGGTATTCATGAAGTTTACAATAAACATGAGAATGATGTATGTATACAACTCATAAAACAACGATAGTTCTCGCATTGATAGTTTTTGCTTGTTGTAGAAACCTCTAATCCTATGCGGTTTCACTTCTCAAGCCTTCTAAACACACTCCTGTAATAATTTAATCGAATCAAAGCATAATAATCAATGAACCACGCTAAACAAAAAGTAAAGACATGTTTGAGTAAACTATAAAACCGAAACTAAAACGGATAATTAAACCACATAAATAACCCTTGAATCGATCAACTTCTTCCCATCTCATCCAAAACACTAAACACACTGTTTAAACACTTTTGCATTTAAAATGCATATTATAAATCAAAATGACAACTCTCGATCCATAGAATCATTTACTGTGCACTAGTGAAATATTACTAGTTGTAAAGTAGAAAAACTACTAGTATTCACTCAAATAGTATCGAGAATCAAATTACACTTGTCCAACGAGCGTAATCAGACGTTAAACATAAAACTCAATGTTGATCAATGAACATCAAGTCAAATCAATCTAACAAGATCAAATGAATTAGATTTCCGAATTCCCCTCAAAATTATGTAATTATATTTGTGCATCAAGGTATTCATGAAAGTTTACAATAAACATGAGAAATGATGTATGTATACAAACTAAAAACAACGATAGTTCTCGCATTGATAGTTTTTTGCTTGTTGTAAAACCTCTAATCCTATGCGGTTTCACTTCTCAAGCCTTCTAAACACACTCCTGTAATAATTTAATCGAATCAAAGCATAATAATCAATGAGACCACGCTAAACAAAGTAAACACATGTTTGAGTAAACTATAAAACCGAAACTAAAACGGATAATTAAACACATAAATAACCCTTAAATCGATCAACTTCTTCCAATCTCATCCAAACACTAAACACACTGTTTAAACACTATTGCATTTAAAATGCATATTAATAAATCAAATGACAACTCTCCATCCATAGAATCATTTACTGTGCACTAGTGAAATTTACTAGTTGTAAGTAGGAAAACTACTAGTATTCACTCAAATAGTATCGAGAATCAATTACACTTGTCCAACGAGCGTAATCAGACGTTAAACATAAAATTCAATGTATGATCAATGAACATCAAGTCAAATCAATCTAACAAGATCAAATGAATTAGATTTCCATGAATTCCCCTCAAAATTATGTAATTATATATTTGTGCATCAAGGTATTCATGAAGTTTACATAAAACATGAGAAATGATGTATGTATACAAACTCATAAAACAACGATAGTTCTCGCATTGATAGTTTTTGCTTGTTGTAGAACCTCTAATCCTATGCGGTTTCACTTCTCAAGCCTTCTAAACACACTCCTGTAATAATTTAATCGAATCAAAGCATAATAATCAATGAGACCACGCTAAACAAAAAGTAAAGACATGTTTGAGTAAACTATAAAACCGAAACTAAAACGGATAATTAAACCACATAAATAACCCTTGAATCGATCAACTTCTTCCCAATCTCATCCAAAACACTAAACAACACTGTTTAAAAACTATTGCATTTAAAATGCATATTAATAATCAAAATGACAACTCTCGATCCATAGAATCATTTACTGTGCACTAGTGAAAATTACTAGTTGTAAAGTAGGAAAAACTACTAGTATTCACTCAATAGTATCGAGAATCAAATTACACTTGTCCAACGAGCGTATCAGACGTTAAACATAAACTCATGTATGATCAATGAACATCAAGTCAAATCAATCTAACAGATCAAATGAATTAGATTTCCATGAATTCCCCTCAAAATTATGTATTATATATTGTGCATCAAGTATTCATGAAAGTTTACAATAAAACATGAGAAATGATGTATGTATACAAACTCATAAAACAACGATAGTTCTCGCATTGATAGTTTTTGCTTGTTGTAAAAACCTCTAATCCTATGCGGTTTCACTTCTCAAGCCTTCTAAACACACTCCTGTAATAATTTAATCGAATCAAAGCATAATAATCAATGAGACCACGCTAACAAAAAGTAAAGACATGTTTGAGTAAACTATAAACCGAAACTAAAACGGATAATTAAACCACATAAATAACCCTTAAATCGATCAACTTCTTCCCAATCTCATCCAAAACACCAAACACTGTTTAAACACTATTGCATTTAAAATGCATATTAATAAATCAAAATGACAACTCTCGATCCATAGAATCATATACTGTGCACTAGTGAAATATTACTAGTTTAAAGTAGGAAAACTACTAGTATTCACTCAAATAGTATCGAGAATCAAATTACACTTGTCCAACGAGCGTAATCAGACGTTAAACATAAAACTCAATATATGATCAATGAACATCAAGTCAAATCAATCTAACAAGATCAAATGAATTAGATTTCCATGAATTCCCCTCAAAATTATGTAATTATATATTTGTGCATCAAGGTATTCACGAAAGTTTACAATAAAACATGAGAATGATGTATGTATACAAACTCATAAAACAACGATAGTTCTCGCATTGATAGTTTTTGCTTGTTGTAGAAACCTCTAATCCTATGCGGTTTCACTTCTCAAGCCTTCTAACACACTCCTGTAATAATTTAATCGAATCAAAGCATAATAATCAATGAGACCACGCTAAACAAAAAGTAAACACATGTTTGAGTAAACTATAAACCGAAACTAAAACGGATATTAAACCACATAAATAACCCTTGAATCGGTCAACTTCTTCCCAATCTCATCCAAAACACTAAACACACTGTTTAAACACTATTGCATTTAAAATGCACATTAATGAATCAAATGACAACTCTGATCCATAGAATCATTTACTATGCACTAGTGAAATATTACAAGTTGTAAAGTAGGAAATACTACTCGTATTCACTCAATATGTATCGAGAATCAAATTACACTTGTCCAACTATTTGTGCATCAAAGTATTCGTAAAAGTTACAATAAAACATGGGAAATGATGTATGCATACAAACTCAAAAACAACATTAGTTCTCGCATTGATAGTTTTTGCTTGTTGTAGAAACCTCTAATCCTATGCGTTTCACTTCTCAAGCCTTCTAAACACACTCCTGTAATAATTTAATCGAATCAAAGCATAATAATCAATGAGACCACGCTAAACAAAAAGTAAAGACATGTTTGAGTAAACTATAAAACCGAAACTAAAACGGATAATTAGACCACATAAATAACCCTTAATCGATCAACTTCTCCCAACTCATCCAAAACACTAACAACAATGTTTAAACACTATTACATTTAAAATGCTATTAATAATCAAAATGACAACTCTCGATCCATAGAATCATTTACTGTGCACTAGTGAAATATTACTAGTTGTAAAGTAGGAAAAACTACTAGTATTCACTCAAATAGTATCGAGAATCAAATTACACTTGTCCAACGAGCGTAATCAGACGTTAAACATAAAACTCAATGTATGATCAATGAACATCAAGTCAAATCAATCTAACAAGATCAAATGAATTAGATTTCCATGAATTCCCCTCAAAATTATGTAATTATATATTTGTGCATCAAGGTATTCATGAAAGTTTACAATAAAACATGAGAAATGATGTATGTATACAAACTCATAAAACAACGATAGTTCTCGCATTGATAGTTTTTGCTTGTTGTAGAAACCTCTAATCCTATGCGGTTTCACTTCTCAAGCCTTCTAAACACACTCCTGTAATAATTTAATCGATCAAAGCATAATAATCAATGAGACCACGCTAAACAAAAAGTAAAGACATGTTTGAGTAAACTATAAAACCGAAACTAAAACGGATAATAAACCACATAAATAACCCTTAAATCGATCAACTTCTTCCCAATCTCATCCAAAACACTAAACAACACTGTTTAAACACTATTGCATTTAAAATGCATATTAATAAATCAAATGACAACTCTCGATCCATAGAATCATATACTGTGCACTAGTGAAATATTACTAGTTGTAAAGTAGGAAAACTACTAGTATTCACTCAAATAGTATCGAGAATCAAATTACACTTGTCCAACGAGCGTAATCAGACGTTAAACATAAAACTCAATGTATGATCAATGAACATCAGTCAAATCAATCTAACAAGATCAAATGAATTAGATTTCCATGAATTCCCCTCAAATTATGTAATTATATATTTGTGCATCAAGGTATTCATGAAAGTTTACAATAAAACATGAGAAATGATGTATGTATACAAACTCATAAAACAACGATAGTTCTCGCATTGATAGTTTTTGCTTGTTGTAGAAACCTCTAATCCTATGCGGTTTCACTTCTCAAGCCTTCTAAACACCTCCTGTAATAATTTAATCGAATCAAAGCATAATAATCAATGAGACCACGCTAAACAAAAAGTAAAGACATGTTTGAGTAAACTATAAAACCGAAACTAAAACGGATAATTAAACCACATAAATAACCCTTAATCGATCAACTTCTTCCCAATCTCATCCAAAACACTAAACAACACTGTTTAAACACTATTGCATTTAAAATGCACATTAATAAATCAAAATGACAACTCTCCATCCATAGATCATTTACTATGCACTAGTGAAATATTACAGTTTGTAAAGTAGGAATACTACTCGTATTCACTCAATATGTATCGAGAATCAAATTACACTTGTCCAACTATTTGTGCATCAAAGTATTCGTAAAAGTTTACAATAAACATGGAAATGATGTATGCATACAAACTCAAAAAACACATTAGTTCTCGCATTGATAGTTTTTGCTTGTTGTAGAACCTCTAATCCTATGCGGTTTCACTTCTCAAGCCTTCTAAACACACTCCTGTAAATTTAATCGAATCAAAGCATAATAATCAATGAGACCACGCTAAACAAAAAGTAAAGACATGTTTGAGTAAACTAAAAACCGAAACTAAAACGGATAATTAGACCACATAAATAACCCTTGAATCGATCAACTTCTCCCAACTCATCCAAAACACTAAACAACACTGTTTAAACACTTTTACATTTAAAATGCACATTAATAAATCAAAATGACAACTCTCGATCCATAGAATCATTTACTGTGCACTAGTGAAATATTACTAGTTGTAAAGTAGGAAAACTACTAGTATTCACTCAATAGTATCGAGAATCAAATTACACTTGTCCAACGAGCGTAATCAGACGTTAAACATAAAACTCAATGTATGATCAATGAACATCAAGTCAAATCAATCTAACAAGATCAAATGAATTAGATTTCCATGAATTCCCTCAAATTAAAATTATATGTATATATATGCATCAAGATCATGAATCATGAAATTTACAATAAAACATGAGAATGATGTATGTATACAAACTCATAAACAACGATAGTTCTCGCATTGATAGTTTTTGCTTGTTGTAAAAACCTCTAATCCTATGCGGTTTCACTTCTCAAGCCTTCTAACACACTCCTGTAATAATTTAATCTAATCAAAGCAAATAATCAATGAGACCACGCTAAACAAAAAGTAAGACACATGTTTGAGTAAACTATAAAACCGAAACTAAACGGATAATTAAACCACATAAATAACCCTTAAATCGATCAACTTCTTCCCAATCTCATCCAAAACACTAAACAACACTGTTTAAACACTATTGCATTTAAAATGCATATTAATAAATCAAAATGACAACTCTCCATCCATAGAATCATATACTGTGCACTAGTGAAATATTACTAGTTGTAAAGTAGGAAAACTACTAGTATTCACTCAAATAGTATCGAGAATCAAATTACACTGTCCAACGAGCGTAATCAACGTTAAACATAAAATTCAATGTATGATCAATGAACATCAAGTCAAATCAATCTAACAAGATCAAATGAATTAGATTTCCATGAATTCCCCTCAAAATTATGTAATTATATATTTGTGCATCAAGGTATTCATGAAAGTTTACAATAAAACATGAGAAATGATGTATGTATACAAACTCATAAAACAACGATAGTTCTCGCATTGATAGTTTTTGCTTGTTGTAGAAACCTCTAATCCTATGCGGTTTCACTTCTCAAGCCTTCTAACACACTCCTGTAATAATTTAATCGAATCAAAGCATAATAATCAATGAGACCACGCTAAACAAAAAGTAAAGACATGTTTGAGTAAACTATAAAACCGAAACTAAAACGGATAATTAGACCACATAAATAACCCTTGAATCGATCAACTTCTTCCCAATCTCATCCAAAACACTAAACAACACTGTTTAAACACTATTGCATTTAAAATGCACATAATAATCAAAATGACAACTCTCGATCCATAGAATCATTTACTATGCACTAGTGAAATATTACAAGTTGTAAAGTAGGAAATACTACTCGTATTCACTCAATTGTATCGAGAATCAAATTACACTTGTCCAACTATTTGTGCATCAAAGTATTCGTAAAGTTTACAATAAAACATGGAAATGATGTATGCATACAAACTCAAAAAACAACAATAGTTTTTCTAGCATTGATAGTTTTTGCTTGTTGTAGAAACCTCTAATCCTATGCGGTTTCACTTCTCAAGCCTTCTAAACACACTCCTGTAATAATTTAATCGAATCAAAGCATAATAATCAATGAGACCACGCTAAACAAAAAGTAAAGACATGTTTGAGTAAACTATAAAACCGAAACTAAAACGGATAATTAGACCACATAAATAACCTTGAATCGATCAACTTCTCTCCAAACTCATCCAAAACACTAAACAACATGTTTAAAAACTTTTACATTTAAAATGCACATTAATAAATCAAAATGACAACTCTCGATCCATAGAGTCATTTACTGTGCACTAGTGAAATATTACTAGTTGTAAAGTAGGAAAACTACTAGTATTCACTCAAATAGTATCGAGAATCAAATACACTTGTCCAACGAGCGTAATCAGACGTTAAACATAAACTCAATGTATGATCAATGAACATCAAGTCAAATCAATCTAACAAGATCAAATGAATTAGATTTCCATGATTCCCCTCAAAATTATGTAATTATATATTTGTGCATCAAGGTATTCATGAAAGTTTACAATAAAACATGAGAAATGATGTATGTATACAAACTCATAAAACAACGATAGTTCTCTGCATTGAGTTTTTGCTTGTTGTAGAAACCTCTAATCCTATGCGGTTTCACTTCTCAAGCCTTCTAACACACTCCTGTAATAATTTAATCGAATCAAAGCATAATAATCAATGAGACCACGCTAAACAAAAAGTAAAGACATGTTTGAGTAAACTATAAAACCGAAACTAAAACGGATAATTAAACCACATAAATAACCCTTAAATCGATCAACTTCTTCCCAATCTCATCCAAAACACTAAACAACACTGTTTAAACACTATTGCATTTAAAATGCATATTAATAAATCAAAATGACAACTCTCGATCCATAGAATCATATACTGTGCCCTAGTGAAATATTACTAGTTGTAAAGTAGGAAAAACTACTAGTATTCACTCAAATAGTATCGAGAATCAAATTACACTTGTCCAACGAGCGTAATCAGACGTTAAACATAAAATTCAATGTATGATCAATGAACATCAAGTCAAATCAATCTAACAAGATCAAATGAATTAGATTTCCATGAATTCCCCTCATAAAACAACGATAGTTCTCGCATTGATAGTTTTTGCTTGTTGTAGAAACCTCTAATCCTATGCGGTTTCACTTCTCAAGCCTTCTAAACACACTCATGTAATAATTTAATCGAATCAAAGCATAATAATCAACGAGACCACGCTAAACAAAAAGTAAAGACATGTTTGAGTAAACTATAAACCGAAACTAAAACGGATAATTAGACCACATAAATAACCCTTGAATCGATCAACTTCTTTCCAAACTCATCCAAACACTAAACAACACTGTTTAAAACACTATTACATTTAAAATGCACATTAATAATCAAAATGACAACTCTCGATCCATAGAATCATTTACTGTGCACTAGTGAAATATTACTAGTTGTAAAGTAGAAAAACTACTAGTATTCACTCAAATAGTATCGAGAATCAAATTACACTTGTCCAACGAGCGTAATCAGACGTTAACATAAAATCAATGTATGATCAATGAACATCAAGTCAAATCAATCTAACAAGATCAAATGAATTAGATTTCCTGAATTCCCCTCAAAATTATGTAATTATATATTTGTGCATCAAGGTATTCATGAAAGTTTACAATAAACATGGAAATGATGTATGTATACAAACTCATAAAACAACGATAGTTTCTCGCATTGATAGTTTTTGCTTGTTGTAGAAACCTCTAATCCTATGCGGTTTCACTTCTCAAGCCTTCTAAACACACTCCTGTAATAATTTAATCGAATCAAAGCATAATAATCAATGAGACCACGCTAAACAAAAAGTAAAGACATGTTTGAGTAAACTATAAAACCGAAACTAAAACGGATAATTAGACCACATAAATAACCCTTGAATCGATCAACTTCTTCCAACTCATCCCAAACACTAAACAACAATGTTTAAAAACTTTTACATTTAAAATGCATATTAATAAATCAAAATGACAACTCTCGATCCATAGAATCATTTACTGTGCACTAGTGAAATATTACTAGTTTGTAGGAAAAACTACTAGTATTCACTCAAATAGTATCGAGAATCAAATTACACTTGTCCAACGAGCGTAATCAGACGTTAAACATAAAACTCAATGTATGATCAATGAACATCAAGTCAAATCAATCTAACAGATCAAATGAATTAGATTTCCATGAATTCCCCTCAAAATTATGTAATTATATATTTGTGCATCAAGGTATTCATGAAAGTTTACAATAAACAGAGAAATGATGTATGTATACAAACTCATAAAACAACGATAGTTCTCGCATTGATAGTTTTTGCTTGTTGTAAAAACCTCTAATCCTATGCGTTTCACTTCTCAAGCCTTCTAAACACACTCCTGTAATAATTTATCGAATCAAAGCATAATAATCAATGAGACCACGCTAAACAAAAAGTAAACACATGTTTGAGTAAACTATAAAACCTAAACTAAACGGATAATTAAACCACATAAATAACCCTTGAATCGGTCAACTTCTTCCCAATCTCATCCAAAACACTAAACAACACTGTTTAAACACTATTGCATTTAAAATGCACATTAATAAATCAAATGACAACTCTCCATCCATAGAATCATTTACTATGCACTAGTGAAATATTACAAGTTGTAAAGTAGGAAATACTACTCGTATTCACTCAATATGTATCGAGAATCAAATTACACTTGTCCAACTATTTGTGCATCAAAGTATTCGTAAAAGTTTACAATAAAACATGGGAAATGATGTATGCATACAAACTCAAAAACACATTAGTTCTCGCATTGATAGTTTTTGCTTGTTGTAGAAACCTCTAATCCTATGCGGTTTCACTTCTCAAGCCTTCTAAACACACTCCTGTAATAATTTAATCGAATCAAAGCATAATAATCAATGAGACCACGCTAAACAAAAGTAAAGACATGTTTGAGTAAACTATAAAACCGAAACTAAAACGGATAATTAGACCACATAAATAACCCTTGAATCGATCAACTTCTCTCCAAACTCATCCAAAACACTAAACAACAATGTTTAAAAACTTTACATTTAAAATGCACATTAATAAATCAAAATGACAACTCTCGATCCATAGAATCATTTACTGTGCACTAGTGAAATATTACTAGTTGTAAAGTAGGAAAACTACTAGTATTCACTCAAAGTATCGAGAATCAAATTACACTTGTCCAACGAGCGTAATCAGACGTTAAACATAAAACTCAATGTATGATCAATGAACATCAAGTCAAATCAATCTAACAAGATCAAATGAATTAGATTTCCATGAATTCCCCTCAAAATTATGTAATTATATATTTGTGCATCAAGGTATTCATGAAAGTTTACAATAAAACATGAGAAATGATGTATGTATACAAACTCATAAAACAACGATAGTTCTCGCATTGATAGTTTTTGCTTGTTGTAAAACCTCTAATCCTATGCGGTTTCACTTCTCAAGCCTTCTAAACACACTCCTGTAATAATTAATCTCGAATCAAAGCATAATAATCAATGAGACCACGCTAAACAAAAAGTAAACACATGTTTGAGTAGACTATAAAACCTAAACTAAAGCGGATAATTATACCAAATAAATAACCCTTGAATCGGTCAACTTCTTCCCAATCTCATCCAAAACACTAAACAACACTGTTTAAACACTATATCATTTAAAATGCACATTAATGAATCAAAATGACAACTCTCCATCCATAGAGTCATTTACTATGCACTAGTGAAATATTACAAGTTGTAAAGTAGGAAATACTACTCGTATTCACTCAATATGTATCGAGAATCAAATTACACTTGTCCAACTATTTGTGCATCAAAGTATTCGTAAAAGTTTACAATAAAACATGGGAAATGATGTATGCATACAAACTCAAAAAACAACATTAGTTCTCGCATTGATAGTTTTTGCTTGTTGTAGAAACCTCTAATCCTATGCGGTTTCACTTCTCAAGCCTTAAACACACTCCTGTAATAATTTAATTAATCGAATCAAAGCATAATAATCAATGAGACCACGCTAAACAAAAAGTAAAGACATGTTTGAGTAAACTATAAAACCGAAACTAAAACGGATAATTAGACCACATAATAACCCTTAATCGATCAACTTTCTTCCCAATCTCATCCAAAACACTAACAACACTGTTTAAACACTATGCATTTAAAATGCACATTAATAAATCAAAATGACAACTCTCGATCCATAGATCATTTACTGTGCACTAGTGAATATTACTAGTTGTAAAGTAGGAAAACTACTAGTATTCACTCAAATAGTATCGAGAATCAAATTACACTTGTCCAACGAGCGTAATCAGACGTTAAACATAAAACTCAATGTATGATCAATGACATCAATCAAATCAATCTAACAAGATCAAATGAATTAGATTTCCATGAATTCCCCTCAAATTATGTAATTATATATTTGTGCATCAAGGTATTCATGAAAGTTTACAATAAAACATGAGAAATGATGTATGTACAAACTCATAAAACAACGATAGTTCTCGCATTGATAGTTTTTGCTTGTTGTAGAAACCTCTAATCCTATGCGGTTTCACTTCTCAAGCCTTCTAAACACACTCCTGTAATAATTTAATCGAATCAAAGCATAATAATCAATGAGACCACGCTAAACAAAAAGTAAAGACATGTTTGAGTAAACTATAAAACCGAAACTAAAACGGATAATTACCACACATAAATAACCCTTGAATCGATCAACTTCTTCTCCCAATCTCATCCAAAACACTAAACAACACTGTTTAAACACTATTGCATTTAAATGCATATTAATAAATCAAAATGACAACTCTCGATCCATAGAATCATTTACTGTGCACTAGTTAAATATTACAAGTTGTAAAGTAGAAAAACTACTTGTATTCACTCAAAAAGTATCGAGAATCAAATTACACTTGTCCAACGAGCGTAATCAGACGTTAAACATAAAACTCAATATATGATCAATGAACATCAAGTCAAATCAATCTAACAAGATCAAATGAATTAGATTTCCATGAATTCCCCTCAAAATTATGTAATTATATATTTGTGCATCAAGGTATTCATGAAAGTTTACAATAAAACATGGTAATGATGTATGTATACAAACTCATAAAACAATGATAGTCCTCGCATTGATAGTTTTTGCTTGTTGTAGAAACCTCTAATCCTATGCGGTTTCACTTCTCAGACCTTCTAAACACACTCCTGTAATAATTTAATCGAATCAAAGCATAATAATCAATGAGACCACGCTAAACAAAAGTAAAGGCATGTTTGAGTAAACTATAAAACCGAAACTAAAACAGATAATTAGAACACGTAAATAACCCTTGAATCGATCAACTTCTTCCCAATCTCATCCAAAACACTAAGCAACACTGTTTAAAAACTATTACATTTAAAATGCACATTAATAAATCAAAATGACAACTCTCGATCCATAGAATCATTACTGTGCACTAGTGAAATATTACTAGTTGTAAAGTAGGAAAACTACTAGTATTCACTCAAATAGTATCGAGAATCAAATTACACTTGTCCAACGAGCGTAATCAGACTTAAACATAAAACTCAATGTATGATCAATGACATCAAGTCAAATCAATCTAACAAGATCAAATGAATTAGATTTCCATGAATTCCCCTCAAAATTATGTAATTATATATTTGTGCATCAAGGTATTCATGAAAGTTTACAATAAAACATGAGAAATGATGTATGTATACAAACTCATAAAACAACGATAGTTCTCGCATTGATAGTTTTTGCTTGTTGTAAAAACCTCTAATCCTATGCGGTTTCACTTCTCAAGCCTTCTAAACACACTCCTGTAATAATTTAATCGAATCAAAGCATAATAATCAATGAGACCACGCTAACAAAAAGTAAACACATGTTTGAGTAGACTATAAAACCTAAACTAAGCGGATAATTAGACCACATAAATACCCTTGAATCGGTCAACTTCTTCCCAATCTCATCCAAAACACTAAACAACACTGTTTAAAACACTATTGCATTTAAAATGCACATTAATGAATCAAAATGACAACTCTCCATCCATAGAATCATTTACTATGCACTAGTGAAATATTACAAGTTGTAAAGTAGGAAATACTACTCGTATTCACTCAATATGTATCGAGAATCAATTACACTTGTCCAACTATTTGTGCATCAAAGTATTCGTAAAAGTTTACCTAAAACATGGGAAATGATGTATGCATACAAACTCAAAAAACACATTATTTCTCGCATTGATAGTTTTTGCTTGTTGTAGAAACCTCTAATCCTATGCGGTTTCACTTCTCAAGCCTTCTAAACACACTCCTGTAATAATTAATCGAATCAAAGCATAATAATCAATGAGACCACACGCTAAACAAAAGTAAAGACATGTTTGAGTAAACTATAAAACCGAAACTAAACGGATAATTAGACCACATAAATAACCCTTGAATCGATCAACTTCTCTCCAAACTCATCCAAAACACTAAACAACAATGTTTAAAACTTTTACATTTAAAATGCACATTATAAATCAAATGACAACTCTCGATCCATAGAATCATTTACTGTGCACTAGTGAAATATTACAAGTTGTAAAGTAGGAAATAACTACTCGTATTCACTCAATATGTATCGAGAATCAATTACACACTTTTCCAACTATTTGTGCATCAAAGTATTCGTAAAAGTTTACAATAAAACATGGAAATGATGTATGTATACAAACTCAAAAACAACGATAGTTCTCGCATTGATAGTTTTTGCTTGTTGTAGAAACCTCTAATCCTATGCGGTTTCACTTCTCAAGCCTTCTAAACACACTCCTGTAATAATTTAATCGAATCAAAGCATAATAATCAATGAGACCACGCTAAACAAAAAGTAAGACATGTTTGAGTAAACTATAAACCGAAACTAAAACGGATAATTAGACCACATAAATAACCCTTGAATCGATCAACTCTCTCCAACTCATCCAAAACACTAAACAACAATGTTTAAAAACTATTACATTTAAAATGCACATTAATAAATCAAAATGACAACTCTCGATCCATAGAATCATTTACTGTGCACTAGTGAAATATTACTAGTTTAAAGTAGAAAAACTACTAGTATTCACTCAAATAGTATCGAGAATCAAATTACACTTGTCCAACGAGCGTAATCAGACGTTAAACATAAAACTCAATGTATGATCAATGAACATCAAGTCAAATCAATCTAACAAGATCAAATGAATTAGATTTCCATGAATTCCCCTCAAATTATGTAATTATATATTTGTGCATCAAGGTATTCATGAAAGTTTACAATAAAACATGAGAAATGATGTATGTATACAAACTCATAAAACAACGATAGTTCTCGCATTGATAGTTTTTGCTTGTTGTAAAAACCTAATCCTATGCGGTTTCACTTCTCAAGCCTTCTAAACACACTCCTGTAATAATTTAATCGAATCAAAGCATAATAATCAATGAGACCACGCTAAACAAAAAGTAACACATGTTTGAGTAAACTATAAAACCGAAACTAAAACGGATAATTAAACCACATAAATAACCCTTGAATCGATCAACTTCTTCCCATCTCATCCAAAACACTAAACACACTGTTAAACACTATTGCATTTAAAATGCATATAATAAATCAAATGACACTCTCGATCCATAGAATCATTTACTGTGCACTAGTGAAATATTACTAGTTGTAAAGTAGGAAAAACTACTAGTATTCACTCAATAGTATCGAGAATCAAATTACACTGTCAACGAGCGTAATCAGACGTTAAACATAAAACTCAATGTATGATCAATGAACATCAAGTCAAATCAATCTAACAAGATCAAATGAATTAGATTTCATGAATTCCCCTCAAAATTATGTAATTATATATTTGTGCATCAAGGTATTCATGAAAGTTTACAATAAACATGAGAAATGATGTATGTATACAAACTCATAAAACAACGATAGTTCTCGCATTGATAGTTTTTGCTTGTTGTAAAAACCTCTAATCCTATGCGTTTTCACTTCTCAAGCCTTCTAAACACACTCCTGTAATAATTTAATCGAATCAAGCATAATAATCAATGAGACCACGCTAAACAAAAGTAAGACATGTTTGAGTAAACTATAAAACCGAAACTAAAACGGATAATTAACCACATAAATAACCCTTAATCGATCAACTTCTTCCCATCTCATCCAAACACTAAACAACACTGTTTAAACACTATTGCATTTAAAATGCATATAATAAATCAAAATGACAACTCTCGATCCATAGAATCATATACTGTGCACTAGTGAAATATTACTAGTTGTAAAGTAGGAAAAACTACTAGTATTCACTCAAATAGTATCGAGAATCAAATTACACTTGTCCACACGAGCGTAATCAGACGTTAAACATAAATTCAATGTATGATCAATGAACATCAAGTCAAATCAATCTAACAAGATCAAATGATTAATTTCCATGAATTCCCCTCAAATTATGTAATTATATATTTGTCGTATTCACTCAATATGTATCGAGAATCAAATTACACTTGTCAACTATTTGTGCATCAAAGTATTCGTAAAGTTTACAATAAACATGGGAAATGATGTATGTATACAAACTCAAAAAACACATTAGTTCTCGCATTGATAGTTTTTGCTTGTTGTAGAAACCTCTAATCCTATGCGGTTTCACTTCTCAAGCCTTCTAAACACACTCCTGTAATAATTTAATCGAATCAAAGCATAATAATCAATGAGACCACGCTAAACAAAAAGTAAAGACATGTTTGAGTAACCTATAAAACCGAAACTAAACGGATAATTAGACCACATAATAACCCTTGAATCGATCACTTCTCTCCAACTCATCCAAACACTAAACAACAATGTTTAAAACTTTACATTTAAAATGCACATTAATAAATCAAATGACAACTCTCATCCATAGAATCATTTACTGTGCACTAGTGAAATATTACTAGTTGTAAAGTAGGAAAACTACTAGTATTCACTCAAATAGTATCGAGAATCAAATTACACTTGTCCAACGAGCGTAATCAGACGTTAAACATAAAACTCAATGTATGATCAATGAACATCAAGTCAAATCAATCTAACAAGATCAAATGAATTAGATTTCCATGAATTCCCCTCAAAATATGTAATTATATATTGTGCATCAAGGTATTCATGAAAGTTTACAATAAAACATGAGAAATGATGTATGTATACAAACTCATAAAACAACGATAGTTCTCGCATTGATAGTTTTTGCTTGTTGTAAAAACCTCTAATCCTATGCGGTTTCACTTCTCAAGCCTTCTAAACACACTCCTGTAATAATTTAATCGAATCAAAGCATAATAATCAATGAGACCACGCTAAACAAAAGTAAACACATGTTTGAGTAAACTATAAAACCGAAACTAAAACGGATAATTAGACCACATAAATAACCCTTAAATCGATCAACTTCTTCCCAATCTCATCCAAAACACTAAACAACACTGTTTAAACACTATTGCATTTAAAATGCACATTAATAATCAAAATGACAACTCTCGATCCATAGAATCATTTACTATGCACTAGTGAATATTACAAGTTGTAAAGTAGGAATACTACTCGTATTCACTCAATATGTATCGAGAATCAAATTACACTTGTCCAACTATTTTGCATCAAAGTATTCGTAAAGTTTACAATAAACATGGGAAATGATGTATGTATACAAACTCAAAAAACAACATAGTTCTCGCATTGATAGTTTTTGCTTGTTGTAGAAACCTCTAATCCTATGCGCGGTTTCACTTCTCAAGCCTTCTAAACACACTCCTGTAATAATTTAATCGAATCAAAGCATAATAATCAATGAGACCACGCTAAACAAAAAGTAAAGACATGTTTGAGTAAACTATAAAACCGAAACTAAAGCGATAATTAGACCACATAAATAACCCTTGAATCGATCAACTTCTTTCCAAACTCATCCAAACACTAAACAACAATGTTTAAAAACTTTTACATTTAAAATGCACATTAATAATCAAAATGACAACTCTCGATCCATAGAATCATTTACTGTGCACTAGTGAATATTACTAGTTGTAAAGTAGAAAAACTACTAGTATTCACTCAAATAGTATCGAGAATCAAATTACACTTGTCCAACGAGCGTAATCAGACGTTAAACATAAAACTCAATGTATGATCAATGAACATCAAGTCAAATCAATCTAACAAGATCAAATGAATTAGATTTCCATGAATCCCCTCAAAATTATGTAATTATATATTTGTGCATCAAGGTATTCATGAAATTTACAATAAAACAGAGAATGATGTATGTATACAAACTCATAAAACAACGATAGTTCTCGCATTGATAGTTTTTGCTTGTTGTAGAAACCTCTAATCCTATGCGGTTTCACTTCTCAAGCCTTCTAAACACACTCCTGTAATAATTTAATCGAATCAAAGCATAATAATCAATGAGACCACGCTAAACAAAAAGTAAACAGACATGTTGAGTAAACTATAAAACCGAAACTAAAACGGATAATTAAACCACATAAATAACCCTTAAATCGATCAACTTCTTCCCAATCTCATCCAAACACTAAACAACACTGTTTAAACACTATTGCATTTAAAATGCATATTAATAATCAAAATGACAACTCTCGATCCATAGAATCATTTACTGTGCACTAGTGAAATATTACAAGTTGTAAAGTAGGAAATACTACTCGTATTCACTCAATATGTATCGAGAATCAAATTACACTTGTCCAACTATTTGTGCTCAAAGTATTCGAAAAGTTTACAATAAAACATGGGAAATGATGTATGCATACAAACTCAAAAAACAACATGAGTTCTCCCACATTGATAGTTTTTGCTTGTTGTAGAAACCTCTAATCCTATGCGGTTTCACTTCTCAAGCCTTCTAAACACACTCCTGTAATAATTTAATCGAATCAAAGCATAATAATCAATGAGACCACGCTAACAAAAAGTAAAGACATGTTTGAGTAAACTATAAAACCGAAACTAAACGGATAATAGACCACATAAATAACCCTTGAATCGATCAACTTCTTCCAAACTCATCCAAACACTAAACAACATGTTTAAAAACCTTACATTTAAAATGCACATTAATAATCAAAATGACAACTCTCGATCCATAGAATCATTTACTGTGCACTAGTGAAATATACTATTGTAAAGTAGAAAAAACTACTAGTATTCACTCAATAGTATCGAGAATCAAATTACACTTGTCCAACGAGCGTAATCAGACGTTAAACATAAAACTCAATGTATGATCAATGAACATCAAGTCAATCAATCTAACAAGATCAAATGAATTAGATTTCCATGAATTCCCCTCAAAATTATGTAATTATATATTTGTGCATCAGGTATTCATGAAAGTTTACAATAAAACATGAGAAATGATGTATGTATACAAACTCATAAACAACGATAGTTCTCGCATTGATAGTTTTTGCTTGTTGTAGAAACCTCTAATCCTATGCGGTTTCACTTCTCAAGCCTTCTAAACACACTCCTGTAATAATTTAATCGAATCAAAGCATAATAATCAATGAGACCACGCTAAACAAAAAGTAAGACATGTTTGAGTAAACTATAAACCGAAACTAAAACGGATAATTAAACCACATAAATAACCCTTGAATCGATCAACTTCTTCCCAATCTCATCCAAAACACTAAACAACACTGTTTAAACACTATTGCATTAAAATGCATATTATAAATCAAAATGACAACTCTCGATCCATAGAATCATTTACTGTGCACTAGTGAAATATTACTAGTTGTAAAGTAGGAAAAACTACTAGTATTCACTCAAATAGTATCGAGATCAAATTACACTTGTCCAACGAGCGTAATCAGACGTTAAACATAAAACTCAATGTATGATCAATGAACATCAAGTCAAATCAATCTAACAAGATCAAATGAATTAGATTTCCATGAATTCCCCTCAAAATTATGTAATTATATTTGTGCATCAAGGTATTCATGAAAGTTTACAATAAAACATAGAAATGATGTATGTATACAAACTCATAAACAACGATAGTTCTCGCATTGATAGTTTTTGCTTGTTGTAAAACCTCTAATCCTATGCGGTTTCACTTCTCAAGCCTTCTAAACACACTCCCTTATAATTTAATCGAATCAAAGCATAATAATCAATGAGACCACGCTAAACAAAAAGTAAACACATGTTTGAGTAAACTATAAACCTAAACTAAAGCGGATAATTAGACCAAATAAATAACCCTTGAATCGGTCAACTTCTTTCCAATCTCATCCAAAACACTAAACAACACTGTTTAAACACTATTGCATTTAAAATGCACATTAATGAATCAAAATGACAACTCTCCATCCATAGAATCATTTACTATGCACTAGTGAAATATTACAGTTGTAAAGTAGGAAATACTACTCGTATTCACTCAATATGTATCGAGAATCAATTACACTTGTCCAACTATTTGTGCATCAAAGTATTCGTAAAAGTTTACAATAAAACATGGAAATGATGTATGCATACAAACTCAAAACAACGATAGTTCTCGCATTGATAGTTTTTGCTTGTTGTAGAAACCTCTAATCCTATGCGGTTTCACTTCTCAAGCCTTCTAAACACACTCCTGTAATAATTTAATCGAATCAAAGCATAATAATCAATGAGACCACGCTAAACAAAAAGTAAAGACATGTTTGAGTAAACTATAAAACCGAAACTAAACGGATAATTAGACCACATAAATAACCCTTGAATCGATCAACTTCTTTCCAAACTCATCCAAAACACTAAACAACAATGTTAAAAACTTTTACATTTAAAATGCACATTAATAAATCAAAATGACAACTCTCGATCCATAGAATCATTACTGTGCACTAGTGAAATATTACTAGTTGTAAAGTAGGAAAAACTACTAGTATTCACTCAAATAGTATCGAGAATCAAATTACACTTGTCCAACGAGCGTAATCAGACGTTAAACATAAACTCAATGTATGATCAATGAACATCAAGTCAAATCAATCTAACAAGATCAAATGAATTAGATTTCCATGAATTCCCCTCAAAATTATGTAATTATATATTTGTGCATCAAGGTATTCATGAAGTTTACAATAAAACATGAGAAATGATGTATGTATACAAACTCATAAAACAACGATAGTTCTCGCATTGATAGTTTTTGCTTGTTGTAGAAACCTCTAATCCTATGCGGTTTCACTTCTCAAGCCTTCTAAACACACTCCAGTAATAATTTAATCGAATCAAAGCATAATAATCAATGAGACCACGCTAAACAAAAAGTAAAGACATGTTTGAGTAAACTATAAAACCGAAACTAAAACGGATAATTAGACCACATAAATAACCCTTGAATCGATCAACTTCTTCCAATCTCATCCAAAACACTAAACAACACTGTTTAAAACACTATTACATTAAAATGCATATTAATAATCAAAATGACAACTCTCGATCCATAGAATCATTTACTGTGCACTAGTGAAATATTACAGTTGTAAAGTAGGAAAAACTACTAGTATTCACTCAAATAGTATCGAGAATCAAATTACACTTGTCCAACGAGCGTAATCAGACGTTAAACATAAAACTCAATGTATGATCAATGAACATCAAGTCAAATCAATCTAACAAGATCAAATGAATTAGATTTCATGAATTCCCCTCAAATATGTAATTATATATTTGTGCATCAAGGTATTCATGAAGTTTACAAAAACATGAGAATGATGTATGTATACACAAACTCATAAAACACGATAGTTCTCGCATTGATAGTTTTTGCTTGTTGTAAAAACCTCTAATCCTATGCGGTTTCACTTCTCAAGCCTTCTAACACACTCCTGTAATAATTTAATCGAATCAAAGCATAATAATCAATGAGACCACGCTAAACAAAAGTAAAACACATGTTTGAGTAAACTATAAAACCTAAACTAAAACGGATAATTAGACCACATAAATAACCCTTGAATCGATCAACTTCTTCCAATCTCATCCAAAACACTAAACAACACTGTTAAACACTATTACATTTAAATGCATATTAATAAATCAAAATGACAACTCTCGATCCATAGAATCATTTACTGTGCACTAGTGAAATATTACTAGTTGTAAAGTAGGAAAAACTACTAGTATTCACTCAATATATCGAGAATCAAATTACACTTGTCCAACGAGCGTAATCAGACGTAAAAAAAAAAATCAATGTATGATCATGAACATCAGTCAAATCAATCTAACGATCAATGAATTAGATTTCCATGAATTCCCCTCAAATTATGTAATTATATATTTGGTATCAAGGTATTCATGAAAGTTTACAATAAAACATGAGAATGATGTATGTATACAAACTCATAAAACAACGATAGTTCTCGCATTGATATTTTGCTTGTTGTAGAAACCTCTAATCCTATGCGGTTTCACTTCTCAAGCCTTCTAACACACTCCTGTAATAATTTAATCGAATCAAAGCATAATAATCAATGAGACCACGCTAAACAAAAGTAAAGACATGTTTGAGTAAACTATAAAACCGAAACAAAACGGATAATTAAACCACATAAATAACCCTTGAATCGATCACTTCTTCCCATCTCATCCAAAACACTAAACAACACTGTTTAAAACACTATTGCATTTAAAATGCACATTAATAATCAAATGACAACTCTCGATCCATAGAATCATTTACTATGCACTAGTGAAATATTACAAGTTGTAAAGTAGGAAATACTACTCGTATTCACTCAATATGTATCGAGAATCAAATTACACTTGTCCAACTATTTTTGCATCAAAGTATTCGTAAAAGTTTACAATAAAACATGGGAAATGATGTATGTATACAAACTCATAAAACAACATTAGTTCTCGCATTGATAGTTTTTGCTTGTTGTAGAAACCTCTAATCCTATGCGGTTTCACTTCTCAAGCCTTCTAAACACACTCCTGTAATAATTTAATCGAATCAAAGCATAATAATCAATGAGACCACGCTAAACAAAAAGTAAACACATGTTTGAGTAGACTATAAAACCTAAACTAAAGCGGATAATTAGACCAAATAAATAACCCTTGAATCGGTCAACTTCTTCCCAATCTCATCCAAAACACTAAACAACACTGTTTAAACACTATTGCATTTAAAATGCACATTAATGAATCAAAATGACAACTCTCCATCCATAGAATCATTTACTATGCACTAGTGAAATATTACAAGTTGTAAAGTAGGAATACTACTCGTATTCACTCAATATGTATCGAGAATCAATTACACTTGTCCAACTATTTGTGCATCAAAGTATTCGTAAAAGTTTACAATAAAACATGGAAATGATGTATGCATACAAACTCAAAAAACAACATTAGTTCTAGCATTGATAGTTTTTGCTTGTTGTAGAAACCTCTAATCCTGGTGCGTTTTCACTTCTCAAGCCTTCTAAACCACTCCTGTATATTTAATATCGAATCAAAGCATAATAATCAATGAGACCACGCTAAACAAAAAGTAAAGACATGTTTGAGTAAACTATAAAACCGAAACTAAAACGGATATTAGACCACATAATAACCCTTTAATCGATCAACTTCTCTCCAAACTCATCCAAAACACTAAACACAATGTTTAAAAACTTTTACATTTAAAATGCACATTAATAATCAAAATGACAACTCTCGATCCATAGAATCATTTACTGTGCACTAGTGAAATATTACTAGTTGTAAGTAGGAAAAAACTACTAGTATTCACTCAATATGTATCGAGAATCAAATTACACTTGTCCAACGAGCGTAATCAGACGTTAAAATAAAACTCAATATTTGATCAATGAATATCAAGTCAAATCAATATAACAAGATCAAATGAATTAGATTTCCATGAATTCCTCTCAAAATTATGTAATTATATATTTGTGCATCAAGGTATTCATGAAAGTTTACAATAACACGTGAAAATGATGTATGTATACAAACTCATAAAACAACGATAGTTCTCGCATTGATAGTTTTTGCTTGTTGTAGAAACCTCTAATCCTATGCGGTTTCACTTCTCAAGCCTTCTAAACACACTCCTGTAATAATTTAATCGAATCAAAGCCTAATAATCAATGAAACCACGCTATACAAAAAGTTAAGGCATGTTTGAGTAAACTATAAAACCGAAACTAAAGCGGATAATTAGACCAAATAAATAACCCTTGAATCGGTCAACTTCTTCCCAATCTCATCCAAAACACTAAACAACACTGTTTAAACACTATTGCATTTAAATGCACATTAATAATCAAAATGACAACTCTCGATCCATAGAATCATTTACTGTGCACTAGTGAAATATTACTAGTTGTAAAGTAGGAAAACTACTAGTATTCACTCAAATATATCGAGAATCAAATTACACTTGTCCAACGAGCGTAATCAGACGTTAAACATAAAACTCAATGTATGATCAATGAACATCAAGTCAAATCAATCTAACAGATCAAATGATTAGATTTCCATGAATCCCTCAAAATTATGTAATTATATTTGTGCATCAAGGTATTCATGAAAGTTTACAATAAAACATGAGAATGATGTATGTATACAAACTCATAAAACACGATAGTTCTCGCATTGATAGTTTTTGCTTGTTGTAAAAACCTCTAATCCTATGCGGTTTCACTTCTCAAGCCTTCTAAACACACTCCTGTAATAATTAATCGAATCAAAGCATATAATCATAGACCACGCTAAACAAAAAGTAAAGACATGTTTGAGTAAACTATAACCGAAACTAAAGCGGATAATTAAACCACAAATAACCCTTGAATCGATCAACTTCTTCCCAATCTCATCCAAAACACTAAACAACACTGTTTAAAACACTATGCATTTAAAATGCATATTAATAAATCAAATGACAACTCTCGATCCATAGAATCATTACTGTGCACTAGTGAATATTACTAGTTGTAAAGTAGGAAAAACTACTAGTATTCACTCAAATAGTATCGAGAATCAAATTACACTTGTCCAACGAGCGTAATCAGACGTTAAACATAAAACTCATGTATGATCAATGACATCAAGTCAAATCAATCTAACAAGATCAAATGAATTAGATTTCCATGAATTCCCCTCAAAATTATGTAATTATATTTGTGCATCAAGGTATTCATGAAAGTTTACAATAAAACATGAGAAATGATGTATATACAAACTCATAAAACAACGATAGTTCTCGCATTGATAGTTTTTGCTTGTTGTAGAAACCTCTAATCCTATGCGGTTTCACTTCTCAAGCCTTCTAAACACACTCCTGTAATAATTAATCGAATCAAAGCATAATAATCAATGAGACCACGCTAAACAAAAAGTAAAGACATGTTTGAGTAAACTATAAACCGAAACTAAAACGGATAATTAAACCACATAAATAACCCTTGAATCGATCAACTTCTTCCCAATCTCATCCAAACACTAACAACACTGTTTAAAAACACTATTGCATTTAAAATGCATATTAATAAATCAAAATGACAACTCTCGATCCATAGAATCATTTACTATGCACTAGTGAAATATTACAAGTTGTAAAGTAGGAAATACTACTCGTATTCACTCAATAGTATCGAGAATCAAATTACACTTGTCCAACTATTTGTGCATCAAAGTATTCGTAAAAGTTTACAATAAAACATGGAAATGATGTATGCATACAAACTCAAAACAACATTTAGTTCTCGCATTGATAGTTTTTGCTTGTTGTAGAAACCTCTAATCCTATGCGGTTTCACTTCTCAAGCCTTCTAAACACACTCCTGTAATAATTTAATCGAATCAAAGCATAATAATCAATGAGACCACGCTAAACAAAAAGTAAAGACATGTTTTGAGTAAACTATAAAACCGAAACTAAAACGGATAATTAGACCACATAAATAACCCTTGAATCGATCAACTTCTCTCCAAACTCATCCAAAACACTAAACAACAATGTTTAAAAACTTTTACATTTAAAATGCACATTAATAAATCAAAATGACAACTCTCCCATAGAATCATTTACTGTGCACTAGTGAAATATTACTAGTTAAAGTAGGAAAAACTACTAGTATTCACTCAAATAGTATCGAGAATCAAATTACACTTGTCCAACGAGCGTAATCAGACGTTAAACATAAAACTCAATGTATGATCAATGAACATCAAGTCAAATCAATCTAACAAGATCAAATGAATTAGATTTCCATGAATTCCCCTCAAAATTATGTAATTATATATTTGTGCATCAAGGTATTCATGAAAGTTTACAATAAAACATGAAATGATGTATGTATACAAACTCATAAACAACGATAGTTCTCGCATTGATAGTTTTTGCTTGTTGTAAAACCTCTAATCCTATGCGGTTTCACTTCTCAAGCCTTCTAAACACACTCCTGTAATATTTAATCGAATCAAAGCATATAATCAATGAGACCACGCTAAACAAAAAGTAAGACATGTTTGAGTAAACTATAAAACCGAAACAAATACGGATAATTAAACCACATAAATAACCCTTAAATCGATCAACTTCTTCCCAATCTCATCCAAACACTAAACAACACTGTTTAAACACTATTGCATTTAAAATGCATATTAATAATCAAAATGACAACTCTCGATCCATAGAATCATTACTGTGCACTAGTGAAATATTACTAGTTGTAAAGTAGGAAAAACTACTAGTATTCACTCAAATAGTATCGAGAATCAAATTACACTTGTCCAACGAGCGTAATCACGTTAAACATAAAACTCAATTATGATCAATGAACATCAAGTCAATCAATCTAACAAGATCAAATGAATTAGATTTCCATGAATTCCCCTCAAAATTATGTAATTATATATTTGTGCATCAAGGTATTCATGAAAGTTTACAATAAAACATGAGAAATGATGTATGTATACAACTCATAAAACAACGATAGTTCTCGCATTGATAGTTTTTTTGCTTGTTGTAAAACCTCTAATCCTATGCGGTTTCACTTCTCAAGCCTTCTAAACACACTCCTGTAATATTTAATCGAATCAAAGCATAATAATCAATGAGACCACGCTAAACAAAAAGTAAACACATGTTTGAGTAGACTATAAAACCTAAACTAAAGCGGATAATTAGACCAAATAAATAACCCTTGAATCGGTCAACTTCTTCCCAATCTCATCCAAAACACTAAACAACACTGTTTAAACACTATTGCATTTAAAATGCACATTAATGAATCAAAATGACACTCTCCCTCGATCCATAGAATCATTTACTATGCACTAGTGAAATATTACAAGTTGTAAAGTAGGAAATACTACTCGTATTCACTCAATATGTATCGAGAATCAAATTACACTTGTCAACTATTTGTGCATCAAGTATTCGTAAAAGTTTACAATAAAACATGGGAAATGATGTATGCATACAAACTCAAAAAACAACATTAGTTCTCGCATTGATAGTTTTTGCTTGTTGTAGAAACCTCTAATCCTATGCGGTTTCACTTCTCAAGCCTTCTAAACACACTCCTGTAATAATTTAATCGAATCAAAGCATAATAATCAATGAGACCACGCTAAACAAAAAGTAAAGACATGTTTGAGTAAACTATAAAACCGAAACTAAAACGGATAATTAGACCACATAAATAACCCTTGAATCGATCAACTTCTCTCCAAACTCATCCAAACACTAAACAACAATGTTTAAAAACTTTTACATTTAAAATGCACATTAATAAATCAAAATGACAACTCTCGATCCATAGAATCATTTACTGTGCACTAGTGAAATATTACTAGTTGTAAAGTAGGAAAAACTACTAGTATTCACTCAATAGTATCGAGAATCAAATTACACTTGTCCAACGAGCGTAATCAGACGTTAAACATAAAACTCAATGTATGATCAATGAACATCAAGTCAAATCAATCTAACAAGATCAATGAATTAGATTTCCATGAATTCCCCTCAAATTATGTAATTATATATTTGTGCATCAAGGTATTCATGAAAGTTTACAATAAAACATGAGAAATGATGTATGTATACAAACTCATAAAACAACGTAGTCTCGCATTGATAGTTTTTGCTTGTTGTAAAACCTCTAATCCTATGCGGTTTCACTTCTCAAGCCTTCTAAACACACTCCTGTAATAATTTAATCGAATCAAAGCATAATAATCAATGAGACCACGCTAAACAAAAGTAAAGACATGTTTGAGTAGACTATAAAACCGAACTAAAGCGGATAATTAGACCAATAATAACCCTTGAATCGGTCAACTTCTTCCCAATCTCATCCAAACACTAAACAACACTGTTTAAACACTATTGCATTTAAAATGCACATTAATGAATCAAAATGACAACTCTCCATCCATAGAATCATTTACTATGCACTAGTGAAATATTACAAGTTGTAAAGTAGGAAAACTACTCGTATTCACTCAATATGTATCGAGAATCAAATTACACTTGTCCAACTATTTTGCATCAAGTATTCGTAAAAGTTTACAATAAAACAGGGAAATGATGTATGCATACAAACTCAAAAACAAACATTAGTTCTAGCATTGATAGTTTTTGCTTGTGTAGAAACCTCTAATCCTATGCGGTTTCACTTCTCAAGCCTTCTAAACACACTCCTGTAATAATTTAATCGAATCAAAGCATAATAATCAATGAGACCACGCTAAACAAAAGTAAAGACATGTTTGAGTAAACTATAA
>JACCIZ010000190.1:0-49757 GCA_025506415.1 Flaveria robusta | reverse complement strand
GCATTGATAGTTTTTGCTTGTTGTAGAAACCTCTAATCCTATGCGGTTTCACTTCTCAAGCCTTCTAAACACACTCCTGTAATAATTTATCGAATCAAAGCATAATAATCAATGAGACCACGCTAAACAAAAAGTAAAGACATGTTTGATAACTATAAAACCGAAACTAAAAAGAAAATTAAACCACATAAATAACCCTAGAATCGATCAACTTCTCCCAAACTCATCCAAAACACTAAACAACACTGTTTAAACACTATTGCATTTAAAATGCATATTAATAAATCAAAATGACAAACTCTCGATCCATGAATCATTTATTGTGCACTAGGAAATTACTAGTTGTAAAGTAGGAAAAACTACTAGTATTCACTCAAATAGTATCGAGAATCAAATTACACTTGTCCAACGAGCGTAATCAGACGTTAAACATAAAACTCAATGTATGATCAATGAACATCAAGTCAAATCAATCAAACAAGATCAAATGAATTAGATTTCCATGAATTCCCCTCAAAATTATGTAATTATATATTTGTGCATCAAGGTATTCATGAAAGTTTACAATAAAACATGAGAAATGATGTATGTATACAAACTCATAAAACAACGATAGTTCTCGCATTGATAGTTTTTGCTTGTTGTAAAACCTCTAATCCTATGCGGTTTCACTTCTCAAGCCTTCTAAACACACTCCTGTAATAATTTAATCTAATCAAGAATAATAATCATGAGACCACGCTAAACAAAAAGTAAACACATGTTTGAGTAAACTATAAAACCGAAACTAAAACGGATAATTAAACCACATAAATAACCCTTAAATCGATCAACTTCTTCCCAATCTCATCCAAAATACTAAACAACACTGTTTAAACACTATTGCATTTAAAATGCATATTAATAAATCAAAATGACAACTCTCCATCCATAGAATCATATACTGTGCACTAGTGAAATATTACTAGTTGTAAAGTAGGAAAAACTACTAGTATTCACTCAAATAGTATCGAGAATCAAATTACACATGTCTAACGAGCGTAATCAGACGTTAAACATAAAATTCAATGTATGATCAATGAACATCAAGTCAAATCAATCTAACAAGATCAAATGAATTAGATTTCCATGAATTCCCCTCAAAATTATGTAATTATATATTTGTGCATCAAGGTATTCATGAAAGTTTACAATAAAACATGAGAAATGATGTATATATACAAAGTCATAAAATAACGATAGTTCTCGCATTGATAGTTTTTGCTTGTTGTAGAAACCTCTAATCCTATGCGGTTTCACTTCTCAAGCCTTCTAAACACACTCCTGTAATAATTTAATCGAATCAAAGCATAATAATCAATGATACCACGCTAAACAAAAAGTAAAGACATGTTTGAGTAAACTATAAAACCGAAACTAAAACGGATAATTAAACCACATAAATAACCCTTAAATCGATCAACTTCTACCCAATCTCATCCAAAACACTAAACACACATGTTTAAACACTATTGCATTAAAATGCACATTAATAAATCAAAATGACAACTCTCGATCCATAGAATCATTTACTATGCACTAGTGAAATATTACAAGTTGTAAAGTAGGAAATACTTCTCGTATTCACTCAATATGTATCGAGAATCAAATTATACTTGTCCAATTATTTGTGCATCAAAGTATTCGTAAAGTTTACAATAAAAACATGGGAAATGATGTATGCATACAAACTCAAAAAACAACAATAGTTCTCGCATGATAGTTTTTGCTTGTTGTAGAAACCTCTAATCCTATGCGGTTTCACTTCTCAGCCTTCTAAACACACTCCTGTAATAATTTAATCGAATCAAAGCATCAATGAGACCACGCTAAACAAAAAGTAAAGACATGTTGAGTAAACTAATAAAACCGAAACTAAAACGGATAATTAGACCACAAAATAAACTGAATCGATCAACTTCTCTCCAACTCATCCAAACACTAAACAACAATGTTTAAAAACTTTTACATTTAAAATGCACATTAATAAATCAAAATGACAACTCTCGATCCATAGAATCATTTACTGTGCACTAGTGAAATATTACTAGTTGTAAAGTAGAAAAAACTACTAGTATTCACTCAAATAGTATCGAGAATCAAATTACACTTGTCCAACGAGCGTAATCAGACGTTAAACATAAAACTCAATGTATGATCAATGAACATCAAGTCAAATCAATCTAACAAGATCAAATGAATTAGATTTCCATGAATTCCCCTCAAAATTATGTAATTATATATTTGTGCATCAAGGTATTCATGAAAGTTACAATAAAACATGAGAAATGATGTATGTATACAAACTCATAAAACAACGATAGTTCTCGCATTGATAGTTTTTGCTTGTTGTAGAACCTCTAATCCTATGCGGTTTCACTTCTCAAGCCTTCTAAACACACTCCTGTAATAATTTAATCGAATCAAAGCATAATAATCAATGAGACCACGCTAAACAAAAAGTAAAGACATGTTGAGTAAACTATAAAACCGAAACTAAACGGATAATTAACCACATAAATAACCCTTAAATCGATCAACTTCTTCCCAATCTCATCCAAAACACTAAACAACACTGTTTAAACACTATTGCATTTAAAATGCATATTATAAATCAAAATGACAACTCTCGATCCATAGAATCATTTACTGTGCACTAGTGAAATATTACTAGTTGTAAAGTAGGAAAAACTACTAGTATTCACTCAAATAGTATCGAGAATCAAATTACACTTGTCCAACGAGCGTAATCAGACTTAAAAATAAAATTCAATGTATGATCAATGAACATCAAGTCAAATCAATCTAACAAGATCAATGAAATAGATTTCATGAATTCCCCTCATAAAACAACGATAGTTCTGCATTGATAGTTTTTGCTTGTTGTAGAAACCTCTAATCCTATGCGGTTTCACTTCTCAAGCCTTCTAAACACACTCCTGTAATATTTAATCGAATCAAAGCATAATAATCAATGAGACCACGCTAAACAAAAAGTAAGACATGTTTGAGTAAACTATAAAACCGAACTAAAACGGATAATTAGACCACATAAATAACCCTTGAATCGATCAACTTCTTTCCAACTCATCAAAACACTAAACAACACTTTTAAAACTTTGCATTTAAAAACATATTAATAAATCAAAATGACAACTCTCGATCCATAGAATCATTATACTGTGCACTAGTGAAATATACTAGTTGTAAAGTAGGAAAAACTACTAGTATTCACTCAAATAGTATCGAGAATCAAATTACACTGTCCAACGAGCGTAATCAGACGTTAAACATAAAACTCAATGTATGATCAATGAACATCAAGTCAAATCAATCTAACAAGATCAAATGAATTAGATTTCCATGAATTCCCTCAAAATTATGTAATTATATATTGTGCATCAAGGTATTCATGAAAGTTTACAATAAAACATGAGAAATGATGTATGTATACAAACTCATAAAAACAATAGTTCTCGCATTGATAGTTTTTGCTTGTTGTGTAAAACCTCTAATCCTATGCGGTTTCACTTCTCAAGCCTTCTAAACACACTCCTGTAATAATTTAATCGAATCAAAGCATAATAATCAATGAGACCACGCTAAACAAAAAGTAAAGACATGTTTGAGTAAACTATAAAACCGAAACTAAAACGGATAATTAGACCACATAATAACCCTTGAATCGATCAACTTCTTTCCAAACTCATCCAAAACACTAAACAACAATGTTTAAAAACTTTACATTTAAAATGCATATTAATAAATCAAAATGACAACTCTCGATCCATAGAATCATTTACTGTGCACTAGTGAAATATTACTAGTTGTAAAGTAGGAAAAATACTAGTATTCACTCAAATAGTATCGAGAATCAAATTACACTTGTCAACGAGCGTAATCAGACGTAAACATAAAACTCAATGTATGATCAATGAACATCAAGTCAAATCAATCTAACAAGATCAATGAATTAGATTTCCATGAATTCCCTCAAAATTATGTAATTATATATTGTGCATCAAGGTATTCATGAAAGTTTACAATAAACATAAGAAATGATGTATGTATACAAACTCATAAAACAACGATAGTTCTCGCATTGATAGTTTTTGCTTGTTTTAAAAACCTCTAATCCTATGCGGTTTCACTTCTCAAGCCTTCTAAACACACTCCTGTAATAATTTAATCGAATCAAAGCATAATAATCAATGAGACCACGCTAAACAAAAAGTAAACACATGTTTGAGTAGACTATAAAACCTAAACTAAAGCGGATAATTATACCAAATAAATAACCCTTGAATCGGTCAACTTCTTCCCAATCTCATCCAAAACACTAAACAACACTGTTTAAACACTATTGCATTTAAAATGCATATTAATAAATCAAAATGACAACTCTGGATCCATAGAATCATTTACTATGCACTAGTGAAATATTACAAGTTGTAAAGTAGGAAATACTACTCGTATTCACTCAATATGTATCGAGAATCAAATTACACTTGTCCAACTATTTGTGCATCAAAGTATTCGTAAAAGTTTACAATAAAACATGGGAAATGATGTATGCATACAAACTCAAAAAACAACATTAGTTCTCGCATTGATAGTTTTTGCTTGTTGTAGAAACCTCTAATCCTATGCGGTTTCACTTCTCAAGCCTTCTAAACACACTCCTGTAATAATTTAATCGAATCAAAGCATAATTCAATGAGACCACGCTAAACAAAAAGTAAAGACATGTTTGAGTAAACTATAAAACCGAAACTAAAACGGATAATTAGACCACATAAATAACCCTGAATCGATCAACTTCTCTCCAAACTCATCCAAAACACTAAACAACAATGTTTAAAAACTTTTACATTTAAAATGCACATTAATAAATCAAAATGACAACTCTCGATCCATAGAATCATTACTGTGCACTAGTGAAATATTACTAGTTGTAAAGTAGGAAAAACTACTAGTATTCACTCAAATAGTATCGAGAATCAAATTACACTTGTCCAACGAGCGTAATCAGACGTTAAACATAAAACTCAATGTATGATCAATGAACATCAAGTCAAATCAATCTAACAAGATCAAATGAATTAGATTTCCATGAATTCCCCTCAAAATTATGTAATTATATATTTGTGCATCAAGGTATTCATGAAAGTTTACAATAAAACATGAGAAATGATGTATGTATACAAACTCATAAAACAACGATAGTTCTCGCATTGATAGTTTTGCTTGTTGTAAAAACCTCTAATCCTATGCGGTTTCACTTCTCAAGCCTTCTAAACACACTCCTGTAATAATTTAATCGAATCAAAGCATAATAATCAATGAGACCACGCTAAACAAAAAGTAAACACATGTTTGAGTAGACTAAAACCTAAACTAAAGCGGATAATTAGACCAAATAAATAACCCTTGAATCGGTCAACTTCTTCCCAATCTCATCCAAAACACTAAACAACACTGTTTAAAAACACCATTTAAAATGCACATTAATGAATCAAAATGACAACTCTCCATCCATAGAATCATTTACTATGCACTAGTGAAATATTACAAGTTGTAAAGTAGGAAATACTACTCGTATTCACTCAATATGTATCGAGAATCAAATTACACTTGTCCAACTATTGTGCATCAAAGTATTCGTAAAAGTTTACAATAAAACATGGGAAATGATGTATGCATACAAACTCAAAAAAACAAATTAGTTCTCGCATTGATAGTTTTTGCTTGTTGTAGAAACCTCTAATCCTATGCGGTTTCACTTCTCAAGCCTCTAAACACACTCCTGTAATAATTAATCGAATCAAAGCATAATAATCAATGAGACCACGCTAAACAAAAAGTAAAGACATGTTGAGTAAACTATAAAACCGAAACTAAAACGGATAATTAAACACATAAATAACCTTAATCGATCAACTTCTTCCCAATCTCATCCAAAACACTAAACAACAATGTTTAAAAACTTTACATTTAAAATGCATATTAATAAATCAAAATGACAACTCTCGATCCATAGAATCATTTACTGTGCACTAGTGAAATATTACTAGTTGTAAAGTAGGAAAAACTACTAGTATTCACTCAAATAGTATCGAGAATCAAATTACACTTGCAACGAGCGTAATCAGACGTTAAACATAAAACTCAATGTATGATCAATGAACATCAAGTCAAATCAATCTAACAAGATCAAATGAATTAGATTTCCATGAATTCCCTCAAAATTATAATTATATATTTGTGCATCAAGGTATTCATGAAAGTTTACAATAAAACATGAGAAATGATGTATGTATACAAACTCATAAAACAACGATAGTTCTCGCATTGATAGTTTTTGCTTGTTGTAAAAACCTCTAATCCTATGCGGTTTCACTTCTCAAGCCTTCTAAACACACTCCTGTAATAATTAATCGAATCAAAGCATAATAATCAATGAGACCACGCTAAACAAAAAGTAAACACATGTTTGAGTAAACTATAAAACCGAAACTAAAACGGATAATTAAACCACATAAATAACCTTAAATCGATCAACTTCTTCCCATCTCATCCAAAACACTAAACAACACTGTTTAAAACACTATTGCATTTAAAATGCATATTAATAAATCAAAATGACAACTCTCGATCCATAGAATCATATACTGTGCACTAGTGAAATATTACTAGTTGTAAAGTAGGAAAAACTACTAGTATTCACTCAAATAGTATCGAGAATCAAATTACACTTGTCCAACGAGCGTAATCAGACGTTAAACATAAACTCAATGTATGATCAATGAACATCAAGTCAAATCAATCTAACAAGATCAAATGAATTAGATTTCCATGAATTCCCCTCAAAATTATGTAATTATATATTTGTGCATCAAGGTATTCATGAAAGTTTACAATAAAACATGGGAAATGATGTATGTATACAAACTCATAAAACAACGATAGTTCTCGCATTGATAGTTTTTGCTTGTTGTAAAACCTCTAATCCTATGCGGTTTCACTTCTCAAGCCTTCTAAACACACTCCTGTAATAATTTAATCGAATCAAAGCATAATAATCAATGAGACCACGCTAAACAAAAAGTAAAGACATGTTTGAGTAAACTATAAAACCGAAACTAAAACGGATAATTAGACCACATAAATAACCTTGAATCGATCAACTTCTCTCCAAACTCATCCAAAACACTAAACAACAATGTTTAAAAACTTTTACATTTAAAATGCACATTAATAAATCAAAATGACAACTCTCGATCCATAGAATCATTTACTGTGCACTAGTGAAATATTACTAGTTGTAAAGTAGGAAAAACTACTAGTATTCACTCAAATAGTATCAAGAATCAAATTACACTTGTCCAACGAGCGTAATCAGACGTTAAACATAAAACTCAATGTATGATCAATGAACATCAAGTCAAATCAATCTAACAAGATCAAATGAATTAGATTTCCATGAATTCCCCTCAAAATTATGTAATTTATATTTGTGCATCAAGGTATTCATGAAAGTTTACAATAAAAATGAGAAATGATGTATGTATACAAACTCATAAAACAACGATAGTTCTCGCATTGATAGTTTTTGCTTGTTGTAAAACCTCTAATCCTATGCGGTTCACTTCTCAAGCCTTCTAAACACACTCCTGTAATAATTTAATCGAATCAAAGCATAATAATCAATGAGACCACGCTAAACAAAAGTAAACACATGTTTGAGTAGACTATAAAACCTAAACTAAAGCGGATAATTAGACCAAATAAATAACCCTTGAATCGGTCAACTTCTTTCCAATCTCATCCAAAACACTAAACAACACTGTTTAAACACTATTGCATTTAAAATGCACATTAATGAATCAAAATGACAACTCTCCATCCATAGAATCATTTACTATGCACTAGTGAAATATTACAAGTTGTAAAGTAGGAAATACTACTCGTATTCACTCAATATGTATCGAGAATCAAATTACACTTGTCCAACTATTTGTGCATCAAAGTATTCGTAAAAGTTTACCTTAAAACATGGGAAATGATGTATGCATACAAACTCAAAAAACAACATTATTTCTAGCATTGATAGTTTTTGCTTGTTGTAGAAACCTCTAATCCTATGCGGTTTCACTTCTCAAGCCTTCTAAACACACTCCTGTAATAATTTAATCGAATCAAAGCATAATAATCAATGAGACCACGCTAAACAAAAAGTAAAGACATGTTTGAGTAAACTATAAAACCGAAACTAAAACGGATAATTAGACCACATAAATAACCCTTTAATCGATCAACTTCTCTCCAAACTCATCCAAAACACTAAACAACAATGTTTAAAAACTTTTACATTTAAAATGCACATTAATAAATCAAAATGACAACTCTGGATCCATAGAATCATTTACTATGCACTAGTGAAATATTACAAGTTGTAAAGTAGGAAATACTACTCGTATTCACTCAATATGTATCGAGAATCAAATTACACTTGTCCAACTATTTGTGCATCAAAGTATTCGTAAAAGTTTACAATAAAACATGGGAAATGATGTATGCATACAAACTCAAAAAACAACATTAGTTCTCGCATTGATAGTTTTTGCTTGTTGTAGAAACCTCTAATCCTATGCGGTTTCACTTCTCAAGCCTTCTAAACACACTCCTGTAATAATTTAATCGAATCAAAGCATAATAATCAATGAGACCACGCTACACAAAAAGTAAAGAACCGAAACTAAAACGGATAATTAGACCACATAAATAACCCTTGAATCGATCAACTTCTCTCCAAACTCATCCAAAACACTAAACAACAATGTTTAAAAACTTTTACATTTAAAATGCACATTAATAAATCAAAATGACAACTCTCGATCCATAGAATCATATACTGTGCACTAGTGAAATATTACTAGTTGTAAAGTAGGAAAAACTACTAGTATTCACTCAAATAGTATCGAGAATCAAATTACACTTGTCCAACGAGCGTAATCAGACGTTAAACATAAAACTCAATGTATGATCAATGAACATCAAGTCAAATCAATTTAACAAGATCAAATGAATTAGATTTCCATGAATTCCCCTCAAAATTATGTAATTATATATTTGTGCATCAAGGTATTCATGAAAGTTTACAATAAAACATGAGAAATGATGTATGTATACAAACTCATAAAACAACGATAGTTCTCGCATTGATAGTTTTTGCTTGTTGTAAAACCTCTAATCATATGCGGTTTCACTTCTCAAGCCTTCTAAACACACTCCTGTAATAATTTAATCTAATCAAAGCATAATAATCAATGAGACCACGCTAAACAAAAAGTAAACACATGTTTGAGTAAACTATAAAACCGAAACTAAAACGGATAATTAAACACATAAATAACCTTAAATCGATCAACTTCTTCCCAATCTCATCCAAAACACTAAACAACACTGTTTAAAACACTATTGCATTTAAAATGCATATTAATAAATCAAAATGACAACTCTCATCCATAGAATCATATACTGTGCACTAGTGAAATATTACTAGTTGTAAAGTAGGAAAAACTACTAGTATTCACTCAAATAGTATCGAGAATCAAATTACACTTGTCCAACGAGCGTAATCAGACGTTAAATAAAACTCAATGTATGATCAATGAACATCAAGTCAAATCAATCTAACAAGATCAAATGAATTAGATTTCCCTGAATTCCCCTCAAAATTATGTAATTATATATTTATGCATCAAGGTATTCATGAAAGTTTACAATAAAACATGAGAAATGATGTATGTATACAAACTCATAAAACAACGATAGTTCTCGCATTGATAGTTTTTGCTTGTTGTAAAAACCTCTAATCCTATGCGGTTTCACTTCTCAAGCCTTCTAAACACACTCCTGTAATAATTTAATCGAATCAAAGCATAATAATCAATGAGACCACGCTAAACAAAAAGTAAACACATGTTTGAGTAAAAATAAAACCGAAACTAAAACGGATAATTAAACCACATAAATAACCCTTAAATCGATCAACTTCTTCCCAATCTCATCCAAAACACTAAACAACACTGTTTAAACACTATTGCATTTAAAATGCATATTAATAAATCAAAATGACAACTCTCATCCATAGAATCATTTACTGTGCACTAGTGAAAATTACTAGTTGTAAAGTAGGAAAAACTACTAGTATTCACTCAAATAGTATCGAGAATCAAATTACACATGTCCAACGAGCGTAATCAGACGTTAAACATAACTCAATGTATGATCAATGAACATCAAGTCAAATCAATCTAACAAGATCAAATGAATTAGATTTCCATGAATTCTCAAATTATGTAATTATATATTTGTGCATCAAGGTATTCATGAAAGTTTACAATAAAACATGGGAAATGATGTATGTATACAAACTCATAAAACAACGATAGTTCTCGCATTGATAGTTTTTGCTTGTTGTAAAAACCTCTAATCCTATGCGGTTTCACTTCTCAAGCCTTCTAAACACACTCCTGTAATAATTTAATCGAATCAAAGCATAATAATCAATGAGACCACGCTAAACAAAAAGTAAAGACATGTTTGAGTAAACTATAAAACCGAAACTAAAACGGATAATTAGACCACATAAATAACCCTTGAATCGATCAACTTCTCTCCAAACTCATCCAAAACACTAAACAACAATGTTTAAAAACTTTTACATTTAAAATGCATATTAATAAATCAAAATGACAACTCTCGATCCATAGAATCATTTACTGTGCACTAGTGAAATATTACTAGTTGTAAAGTAGGAAAAACTACTAGTATTCACTCAAATAGTATCGAGAATCAAATTACACTTGTCCAACGAGCGTAATCAGACGTTAAACATAAAACTCAATGTATGATCAATGAACATCAAGTCAAATCAATCTAACAAGATCAAATGAATTAGATTCCATGAATTCCCTCAAAATTATGTAATTATATATTTGTGCATCAAGGTATTCATGAAAGTTTACAATAAAACATGAGAAATGATGTATGTATACAAACTCATAAAACAACGATAGTTCTCGCATTGATAGTTTTTGCTTGTTGTAAAAACCTCTAATCCTATGCGGTTTCACTTCTCAAGCCTTCTAAACACACTCCTGTAATAATTTAATCGAATCAAAGCATAATAATCAATGAGACCACGCTAAACAAAAAGTAAACACATGT
The DNA here is from genome assembly GCA_025506415.1 of Flaveria robusta. Taxonomy (NCBI): domain Eukaryota; kingdom Viridiplantae; phylum Streptophyta; class Magnoliopsida; order Asterales; family Asteraceae; genus Flaveria; species Flaveria robusta. The sequence continues at coordinate 38,483 of JACCIZ010000190.1, read as the reverse complement.
TTGAGTAGACTATAAACCTAAACTAAAGCGGATAATTAGACCAAATAAATAACCTTGAATCGGTCAACTTCTTTCCAATCTCATCCAAAACACTAAACAACACTGTTTAAAACACTATTGCATTTAAAATGCACATTAAGAATCAAAATGACAACTCTCCATCCATAGAATCATTTACTATGCACTAGTGAATATTACAAGTTGTAAAGTAGGAAATACTACTCGTATTCACTCAATATGTATCGAGAATCAAATTACACTTGTCCAACTATTGTGCATCAAGTATTCGTAAAAGTTTACCTTAAAACATGGGAAATGATGTATGCATACAAACTCAAAAAACAACATTATTCTAGCATTGATAGTTTTTGCTTGTTGTAGAAACCTCTAATCCTATGCGGTTTCACTTCTCAAGCCTTCTAAACACACTCCTGTAATAATTAATCGAATCAAAGCATAATAATCAATGAGACCACGCTAAACACAAAAGTAAAGACATGTTTGAGTAAACTATAAAACCTAAACTAAAACGGATAATTAGACCACATAAATAACCCTTGAATCGATCAACTTCTCTCCAAACTCATCCAAAACACTAAACAACACTGTTTAAACACTATTGCATTTAAAATGCACATTAATCAATCAAAATGACAACTCTCGATCCATAGAATCATTTACTGTGCACTAGTGAAATATTACAAGTTGTAAACTAGGAAATACTACTCGTATTCACTCAATATGTATCGAGAATCAAATTACACTTCTCAACCTATTTGTGCATGAAAGTATTCGTAAAAGTTTGCAATAAAACATGGGAAATGATGTATGTATACAAACCATAAAACAACGATAGTTCTCGCATTGATAGTTTTTACTTGTTGTAGAAACCTCTAATCCTATGCGGTTTCACTTCTCACGCCTTCTAAACACACTCCTGTAATAATTTAATCGAATCAAAGCATAATAATCAATGAGACCACGCTAAACAAAAGTATAGACATGTTTGAGTAAACTATAAAACCGAAACTAAAACGGATAATTAGACCACATAAATAACCCTTGAATCGATCAACTTCTTTCCAAACACATCCAAAACACTAAACAACAATGTTTAAATACTCTTACATTTAAAATGCACATTAATAAATCAAAATGACGACTCTCGATCCATAGAATCATATACTGTGCACTAGTGAAATATTACTAGTTGTAAAGTAGGAAAAACTACTAGTATTCACTCAAAGAGTATCGAGAATCAAATTACACTTGTCCAACGAGCGTAATCAGACGTTAAACATAAAACTCAATGTATGATCAATGAACATCAAGTCAAATCAATCTAACAAGATCAAATGAATTAGATTTCCATGAATTCCCTCAAAATTATGTAATTATATTTGTGCATCAAGGTATTCATGAAAGTTTACAATAAAACATGAGAAATGATGTATGTATACAAACTCATAAAACAACGATAGTTCTCGCATTGATAGTTTTGCTTGTTGTAGAAACCTCTAATCCTATGCGGTTTCACTTCTCAAGCTTCTAAACACACTCCTGTAATAATTTAATCGAATCAAAGCATAATAATCAATGAGACACGCTAAACAAAAAGTAAAGACATGTTTGAGTAAACTATAAAACCGAAACTAAAACGGATAATTAGACCACCACATAAATAACCCTTGAATCGGTCAACTTCTTCCCAATCTCATCCAAAACACTAAACAACACTGTTAAACACTATTGCATTTAAAATGCACATTAATAAATCAAAATGACAACTCTCGATCCATAGAATCATTTACTATGCACTAGTGAAATATTACAAGTTGTAAAGTAGGAAATACTACTCGTATTCACTCAATATGTATCGAGAATCAAATACACTTGTCCAACTATTTTGCATCAAAGTATTCGTAAAGTTTACAATAAAACATGGGAAATGATGTATGCATACAAACTCAAAAAACAACGATAGTTCTCGCATTGATAGTTTTTGCTTGTTGTAAAAACCTCTAATCCTATGCGGTTTCACTTCTCAAGCCTTCTAAACACACTCCTGTAATAATTTAATCGAATCAAAGCATAAATCAATGAAACCACGCTAACAAAAAGTAAAGACATGTTTGAGTAAACAATAAAACCGAAACTAAACGGATAATTAGACACATAAATAACCCTTGAATCGATCAACTTCTTTCCAAACTCATCCAAAACACTAAACAACAATGTTTAAAAACTTTTACATTTAAAATGCACATTAATAAATCAAAATGACAACTCTCGATCCATAGAATCATTTACTGTGCACTAGTGAAATATTACTAGTTGTAAAGTAGGAAAAACTACTAGTATTCCTCAAATATACTATCGAGAATCAAATTACACTTGTCCAACGAGCGTAATCAGACGTTAAAGTTAAACATAAAACTCAATGTATGATCAATGAACATCAAGTCAATCAATCTAACAAGATCAAATGAATTAGATTTCCATGAATTCCCCTCAAAATTATGTAATTATATATTTGTGCATCAAGGTATTCATGAAAGTTTACAATAAAACATGAGAAATGATGTATGTATACAAACTCATAAAACAACGATAGTTCTCGCATTGATAGTTTTGCTTGTTGTAAAACCTCTAATCCTATGCGGTTTCACTTCTCAAGCCTTCTAAACACACTCCTGTAATAATTTAATCGAATCAAAGCATAATAATCAATGAGACCACGCTAACAAAAAGTAAAGACATGTTTGAGTAAACTATAAAACCGAAACTAAAACGGATAATTAGACCACATAAATAACCCTGAATCGATCAACTTCTTCCCATCTCATCCAAAACACTAAACAAACTGTTTAAACACTATTGCATTTAAAATGCACATTAATGAATCAAAATGACAACTCTCGATCCTTAGAATCATTTACTGTGCACTAGTGAAATATTACAAGTTGTAAAGTAGGAAATACTACTCGTATTCACTCAATATGGCTCGAGAATAAATTACACTTGTCCAACTATTTGTGCATCAAAGTATTTATAAAAGTTTACAATAAAACATGGGAAATGATGTATGTATACAAACTTATAAAACAACGATAGTTCTCGCATTGATAGTTTTTGCTTGTTGTAGAAATCTCTAATCCTATGTTGTTTCACTTCTCAAGCCTTCTAAACACACTCCTGTACTAATTTAATCGAATCAAAGCATAATAATCAATGAGACCACGCTAAACAAAAAGTAAAGACATGTTTGAGTAAACTATAAAACCGAAACTAAAACGGATAATTAGACCACATAAATAACCCTTGAATCGATCAACTTCTTCCAAACTCATCCAAAACACTAAACAACAATGTTTAAACACTATTACATTTAAAATGCACATTAATAATCAAAATGACAACTCTCGATCCATAGAATCATTTACTGTGCACTAGTGAAATATTACTAGTTGTAAAGTAGGAAAAACTACTAGTATTCACTCAAATAGTATCGAGAATCAAATTACACTTGTCCAACGAGCGTAATCAGACGTTAAACATAAAACTCAATGTATGATCAATGAACATCAAGTCAAATCAATCTAACAAGATCAAATGAATTAGATTTCCATGAATTCCCCTCAAAATTATGTAATTATATATTTGTGCATCAAGGTATTCATGAAAGTTTACAATAAAACATGAGAAATGATGTATGTATACAAAACTCATAAAACAACGATAGTTCTCGCATTGATAGTTTTTGCTTGTTGTAAAAACCTCTAATCCTATGCGGTTTCACTTCTCAAGCCTTCTAAACACACTCCTGTAATAATTTAATCGAATCAAAGCATAATAATCAATGAGACCACGCTAAACAAAAAGTAAAGACATGTTTGAGTAAACTATAAAACCGAAACTAAAACGGATAATTGAACCACATAAATAACCCTTAAATCGATCAACTTCTTCCCAATCTCATCCAAAACACTAAACAACACTGTTTAAACACTATTGCATTTAAAATGCATATTAATAAATCAAAATGACAACTCTCGATCCATAGAATCATATACTGTGCACTAGTGAAATATTACTAGTTGTAAAGTAGGAAAAACTACTAGTATTCACTCAAATAGTATCGAGAATCAAATTACACTTGTCCAACGAGCGTAATCAGACGTTAAACATAAAACTCAATGTATGATCAATGAACATCAAGTCAAATCAATCTAACAAGATCAAATGAATTAGATTTCCATGAATTCCCCTCAAAATTATGTAATTATATATTTGTGCATCAAGGTATTCATGAAAGTTTACAATAAAACATGAGAAATGATGTATGTATACAAACTCATAAAACAACGATAGTTCTCGCATTGATAGTTTTTGCTTGTTGTAAAACCTCTAATCATATGCGGTTTCACTTCTCAAGCCTTCTAAACACACTCCCGTAATAATTTAATCAAATCAAAGCATAATAATCAATGAGACCACGCTAAACAAAAAGTAAACACATGTTTGAGTAGACTATAAAACCTAAACTAAAGCGGATAATTAGACCAAATAAATAACCCTTGAATCGGTCAACTTCTTCCCAATCTCATCCAAAACACTAAACAACACTGTTTAAACACTATTGCATTTAAAATGCACATTAATGAATCAAAATGACAACTCTCCATCCATAGAATCATTTACTATGCACTAGTGAAATATTACAAGTTGTAAAGTAGGAAATACTACTCGTATTCACTCAATATGTATCGAGAATCAAATTACACTTGTCCAACTATTTGTGCATCAAAGTATTCGTAAAAGTTTACAATAAAACATGGGAAATGATGTATGCATACAAACTCAAAAAACAACATTAGTTCTCGCATTGATAGTTTTTGCTTGTTGTAGAAACCTCTAATCCTATGCGGTTTCACTTCTCAAGCCTTCTAAACACACTCCTGTAATAATTTAATCGAATCAAAGCATAATAATCAATGAGACCACGCTAAACAAAAAGTAAAGACATGTTTGAGTAAACTATAAAACCGAAACTAAAACGGATAATTAGACCACATAAATAACCCTTTAATCGATCAACTTCTCTCCAAACTCATCCAAAACACTAAACAACAATGTTTAAAAACTTTTACATTTAAAATGCACATTAATAAATCAAAATGACAACTCTCGATCCATAGAGTCATTTACTGTGCACTAGTGAAATATTACTAGTTGTAAAGTAGGAAAAACTACTAGTATTCACTCAAATAGTATCGAGAATCAAATTACACTTGTCCAACGAGCGTAATCAGACGTTAAACATAAAACTCAATGTATGATCAATGAACATCAAGTCAAATCAATCTAACAAGATCAAATGAATTAGATTTCCATGAATTCCCCTCAAAATTATGTAATTATATATTTGTGCATCAAGGTATTCATGAAAGTTTACAATAAAACATGAGAAATGATGTATGTATACAAACTCATAAAACAACGATAGTTCTCGCATTGATAGTTTTTGCTTGTTGTAGAAACCTCTAATCCTATGCGGTTTCACTTCTCAAGCCTTCTAAACACACTCATGTAATAATTTAATCGAATCAAAGCATAATAATCAATGAGACCACGCTAAACAAAAAGTAAAGACATGTTTGAGTAAACTATAAAACCGAAACTAAAACGGATAATTAGACCACATAAATAACCCTTGAATCGATCAAGTTCTTCCCAATCTCATCCAAAACACTAAACAACACTGTTTAAACACTCTTTCATTTAAAATGCATATTAATAAATCAAAATGACAACTCTCGATCCATAGAATCATTTACTGTGCACTAGTGAAATATTACTAGTTGTAAAGTAGGAAAAACTACTAGTATTCACTCAAATAGTATCGAGAATCAAATTACACTTGTCCAACGAGCGTAATCAGACGTTAAACATAAAACTCAATGTATGATCAATGAACATCAAGTCAAATCAATCTAACAAGATCAAATGAATTAGATTTCCATGAATTCCCCTCAAAATTATGTAATTATATATTTGTGCATCAAGGTATTCATGAAAGTTTACAATAAAACATGAGAAATGATGTATGTATACAAACTCATAAAACAACGATAGTTCTCGCATTGATAGTTTTTGCTTGTTGTAGAAACCTCTAATCCTATGCGGTTTCACTTCTCAAGCCTTCTAAACACACTCCTGTAATAATTTAATCGAATCAAAGCATAATAATCAATGAGACCACGCTAAACAAAAAGTAAAGACATGTTTGAGTAAACTATAAAACCGAAACTAAAACGGATAATTAGACCACATAAATAACCCTTGAATCGATCAACTTCTTCCCAATCTCATCCAAAACACTAAACAACACTGTTTAAACACTATTGCATTTAAAATGCACATTAATAAATCAAAATGACAACTCTCGATCCATAGAATCATTTACTGTGCACTAGTGAAATATTACTAGTTGTAAAGTAGGAAAACTACTGTATTCACTCAAATAGTATCGAGAATCAAATTACACTTGTCCAACGAGCGTAATCAGACGTTAAACATAAAACTCAATGTATGATCAATGAACATCAAGTCAAATCAATCTAACAAGATCAAATGAATTAGATTTCCATGAATTCCCCTCAAAATTATGTAATTATATATTTGTGCATCAAGGTATTCATGAAAGTTTACAATAAAACATGAGAAATGATGTATGTATACAAACTCATAAAACAACGATAGTTCTCGCATTGATAGTTTTTGCTTGTTGTAGAAACCTCTAATCCTATGCGGTTTCACTTCTCAAGCCTTCTAAACACACTCCTGTAATAATTTAATCGAATCAAAGCATAATAATCAATGATACCACGCTAAACAAAAAGTAAAGACATGTTTGAGTAAACTATAAAACCGAAACTAAAACGGATAATTAAACCACATAAATAACCCTTAAATCGATCAACTTCTTCCCAATCTCATCCAAAACACTAAACAACACTGTTTAAACACTATTGCATTTAAAATGCATATTAATAAATCAAAATGACAACTCTGGATCCATAGAATCATTTACTATGCACTAGTGAAATATTACAAGTTGTAAAGTAGGAAATACTACTCGTATTCACTCAATATGTATCGAGAATCAAATTACACTTGTCCAACTATTTTTGCATCAAAGTATTCGTAAAAGTTTACAATAAAACATGGAAATGATGTATGTATACAAACTCAAAAACAACGATAGTTCTCGCATTGATAGTTTTGCTTGTTGTAGAAACCTCTAATCCTATGCGGTTTCACTTCTCAAGCCTTCTAAACACACTCCTGTAATAATTTAATCGAATCAAAGCATAATAATCAATGAGACCACGCTAAACAAAAAGTAAAGACATGTTTGAGTAAACTATAAAACCAAACTAAAGCGGATAATTAGACCAAATAAATAACCCTTGAATCGGATCAACTTCTTCCCAATCTCATCCAAAACACTAAACAACACTGTTTAAACACTATTGCATTTAAAATGCACATTAATGAATCAAAATGACAACTCTCGATCCATAGAATCATTTACTATGCACTAGTGAAATATTACAAGTTGTAAAGTAGGAAATACTACTCGTATTCACTCAATATGTATCGAGAATCAAATTACACTTGTCCAACTATTTGTGCATCAAAGTATTCGTAAAGTTTACAATAAAACATGGGAAATGATGTATGTATACAAACTCAAAAAACAACATAGTTCTAGCATTGATAGTTTTTGCTTGTTGTAGAAACCTCTAATCCTATGCGGTTTCACTTCTCAAGCCTTCTAAACACACTCCTGTAATAATTTAATCGAATCAAAGCATAATAATCAATGAGACCACGCTAAACAAAAAGTAAAGACATGTTTGAGTAAACTATAAAACCGAAACTAAAACGGATAATTAGACCACATAAATAACCCTTGAATCGATCAACTTCTCTCCAAACTCATCCAAAACACTAAACAACAATGTTTAAAAACTTTACATTTAAAATGCACATTAATAAATCAAAATGACAACTCTCGATCCATAGAATCATTTACTGTGCACTAGTGAAATATTACTAGTTGTAAAGTAGGAAAAACTACTAGTATTCACTCAAATAGTATCGAGAATCAAATTACACTTGTCCAACGAGCGTAATCAGACGTTAAACATAAAACTCAATGTATGATCAATGAACATCAAGTCAAATCAATCTAACAAGATCAAATGAATTAGATTTCCATGAATTCCCCTCAAAATTATGTAATTATATATTTGTGCATCAAGGTATTCATGAAAGTTTACAATAAAACATGAGAAATGATGTATGTATACAAACTCATAAAACAACGATAGTTCTCGCATTGATAGTTTTTGCTTGTTGTAGAAACCTCTAATCCTATGCGGTTTCACTTCTCAAGCCTTCTAAACACACTCCTGTAATAATTTAATCGAATCAAAGCATAATAATCAATGAGACCACGCTAAACAAAAAGTAAAGACATGTTTGAGTAAACTATAAAACCGAAACTAAAACGGATAATTAGACCACATAAATAACCCTTGAATCGATCAACTTCTTCCCAATCTCATCCAAAACACTAAACAACACTGTTTAAACACTATTGCATTTAAAATGCATATTAATAAATCAAAATGACAACTCTCGATCCATAGAATCATATACTGTGCACTAGTGAAATATTACTAGTTGTAAAGTAGGAAAAACTACTAGTATTCACTCAAATAGTATCGAGAATCAAATTACACTTGTCCAACGAGCGTAATCAGACGTTAAACATAAAACTCAATGTATGATCAATGAACATCAAGTCAAATCAATCTAACAAGATCAAATGAATTAGATTTCCATGAATTCCCCTCAAAATTATGTAATTATATTTGTGCATCAAGGTATTCATGAAAGTTTACAATAAAACATGAGAAATGATGTATGTATACAAACTCATAAAACAACGATAGTTCTCGCATTGATAGTTTTGCTTGTTGTAAAAACCTCTAATCCTATGCGGTTTCACTTCTCAAGCCTTCTAAACACACTCCTGTAATAATTTAATCGAATCAAAGCATAATAATCAATGAGACCACGCTAAACAAAAAGTAAAGACATGTTTGAGTAAACTATAAAACCGAAACTAAAACGGATAATTAAACCACATAAATAACCCTTGAATCGATCAACTTCTTCCCAATCTCATCCAAAACACTAAACAACACTGTTTAAACACTATTGCATTTAAAATGCATATTAATAAATCAAAATGACAACTCTCGATCCATAGAATCATTTACTGTGCACTAGTGAAATATTACTAGTTGTAAAGTAGGAAAAACTACTAGTATTCACTCAAATAGTATCGAGAATCAAATTACACTTGTCCAACGAGCGTAATCAGACGTTAAACATAAAACTCAATGTATGATCAATGAACATCAAGTCAAATCAATCTAACAAGATCAAATGAATTAGATTTCCATGAATTCCCCTCAAAATTATGTAATTATATATTTGTGCATCAAGGTATTCATGAAAGTTTACAATAAAACATGAGAAATGATGTATGTATACAAACTCATAAAACAACGATAGTTCTCGCATTGATAGTTTTTGCTTGTTGTAGAAACCTCTAATCCTATGCGGTTTCACTTCTCAAGCCTTCTAAACACACTCCAGTAATTTAATCGAATCAAAGCATAATAATCAATGAGACCACGCTAAACAAAAAGTAAAGACATGTTTGAGTAAACTATAAAACCGAAACTAAAACGGATAATTAGACCACATAAATAACCCTTGAATCGATCAACTTCTTCCCAATCTCATCCAAAAGACTAAACAACACTGTTTAAACATTATTGCATTTAAAATGCACATTAATGAATCAAAATGACAACTCTCGATCCATAGAATCATTTACTATGCACTAGTGAAATACTACATGTTGTAAAGTAGGAAATACTACTCGTATTCACTCAATATGTATCGAGAATCAAATTACACTTGTCCAACTATTTGTGCATCAAAGTATTCGTAAAAGTTTACAATAAAACATGGGAAATGATGTATGCATACAAACTCAAAACAAACATTAGTTCTCGCATTGATAGTTTTTGCTTGTTGTAGAAACCTCTAATCCTATGCGGTTTCACTTCTCAAGCCTTCTAAACACACTCCTGTAATAATTTAATCGAATCAAAGCATAATAATCAATGAGACCACGCTAAACAAAAAGTAAAGACATGTTTGAGTAAACTATAAAACCGAAACTAAAACGGATAATTAGACCACATAAATAACCCTTGAATCGATCAACTTCTCTCCAAACTCATCCAAAACACTAAACAACAATGTTTAAAAACTTTTACATTTAAAATGCATATTAATAAATCAAAATGACAACTCTCGATCCATAGAATCATTTACTGTGCACTAGTGAAATATTACTAGTTGTAAAGTAGGAAAAAACTACTAGTATTCACTCAAATAGTATCGAGAATCAAATTACACTTGTCCAACGAGCGTAATCAGACGTTAAACATAAAACTCAATGTATGATCAATGAACATCAAGTCAAATCAATCTAACAAGATCAAATGAATTAGATTTCCATGAATTCCCCTCAAAATTATGTAATTATATATTTGTGCATCAAGGTATTCATGAAAGTTTACAATAAAACATGAGAAATGATGTATGTATACAAACTCATAAAACAACGATAGTTCTCGCATTGATAGTTTTTGCTTGTTGTAAAAACCTCTAATCCTATGCGGTTTCACTTCTCAAGCCTTCTAAACACACTCCTGTAATAATTTAATCGAATCAAAGCATAATAATCAATGAGACCACGCTAAACAAAAAGTAAAGACATGTTTGAGTAAACTATAAAACCGAAACTAAAACGGATAATTAAACCACATAAATAACCCTTAAATCGATCAACTTCTTCCCAATCTCATCCAAAACACTAAACAACACTGTTTAAACACTATTGCATTTAAAATGCATATTAATAAATCAAAATGACAACTCTCGATCCATAGAATCATTTACTGTGCACTAGTGAAATATTACTAGTTGTAAAGTAGGAAAAACTACTAGTATTCACTCAAATAGTATCGAGAATCAAATTACACTTGTCCAACGAGCGTAATCAGACGTTAAACATAAAACTCAATGTATGATCAATGAACATCAAGTCAAATCAATCTAACAAGATCAAATGAATTAGATTTCCATGAATTCCCCTCAAAATTATGTAATTATATATTTGTGCATCAAGGTATTCATGAAAGTTTACAATAAACATGAGAAATGATGTATGTATACAAACTCATAAAACAACGATAGTTCTCGCATTGATAGTTTTGCTTGTTGTAAAAACCTCTAATCCTATGCGGTTTCACTTCTCAAGCCTTCTAAACACACTCCTGTAATAATTTAATCGAATCAAAGCATAATAATCAATGAGACCACGCTAAACAAAAAGTAAAACATGTTTGAGTAGACTATAAAACCTAAACTAAAGCGGATAATTAGACCAATAAATAACCCTTGAATCGGTCAACTTCTTCCCAATCTCATCCAAAACACTAAACACCTGTTTAAACACTATTGCATTTAAATGCACATTAATGAATCAAAATGACAACTCTCCATCCATAGAATCATTTACTATGCACTAGTGAAATATTACAAGTTGTAAAGTAGGAAATACTACTCGTATTCACTCAATATGTATCGAGAATCAAATTACACTTGTCCAACTATTTGTGCATCAAAGTATTCGTAAAAGTTTACAATAAAACATGGGAAATGATGTATGCATACAAACTCAAAAAACAACATTAGTTCTCGCATTGATAGTTTTTGCTTGTTGTAGAAACCTCTAATCCTATGCGGTTTCACTTCTCAAGCCTTCTAAACACACTCCTGTAATAATTTAATCGAATCAAAGCATAATAATCAATGAGACCACGCTAAACAAAAAGTAAAGACATGTTTGAGTAAACTATAAAACCGAAACTAAAACGGATAATTAGACCACATAAATAACCCTTGAATCGATCAACTTCTCTCCAAACTCATCCAAAACACTAAACAACAATGTTTAAAAACTTTTACATTTAAAATGCACATTAATAAATCAAAATGACAACTCTCGATCCATAGAATCATTTACTGTGCACTAGTGAAATATTACTAGTTGTAAAGTAGGAAAAACTACTAGTATTCACTCAAATAGTATCGAGAATCAAATTACACTTGTCCAACGAGCGTAATCAGACGTTAAACATAAAACTCAATGTATGATCAATGAACATCAAGTCAAATCAATCTAACAAGATCAAATGAATTAGATTTCCATGAATTCCCCTCAAAATTATGTAATTATATATTTGTGCATCAAGGTATTCATGAAAGTTTACAATAAAACATGAGAAATGATGTATGTATACAAACTCATAAAACAACGATAGTTCTCGCATTGATAGTTTTTGCTTGTTGTAAAAACCTCTAATCCTATGCGGTTTCACTTCTCAAGCCTTCTAAACACACTCCTGTAATAATTTAATCGAATCAAAGCATAATAATCAATGAGACCACGCTAAACAAAAAGTAAACACATGTTTGAGTAAACTATAAAACCTAAACTAAAGCGGATAATTAGACCAATAAATAACCCTTGAATCGGTCAACTTCTTCCCAATCTCATCCAAAACACTAAACAACACTGTTTAAACACTATTGCATTTAAAATGCACATTAATGAATCAAAATGACAACTCTCGATCCATAGAATCATTTACTATGCACTAGTGAAATATTACAAGTTGTAAAGTAGGAAATACTACTCGTATTCACTCAATATGTATCGAGAATCAAATTACACTTGTCCAACTATTTGTGCATCAAAGTATTCGTAAAAGTTTACAATAAAACATGGGAAATGATGTATGCATACAAACTCAAAAAACAACATTAGTTCTCGCATTGATAGTTTTTGCTTGTTGTAGAAACCTCTAATCCTATGCGGTTTCACTTCTCAAGCCTTCTAAACACACTCCTGTAATAATTTAATCGAATCAAAGCATAATAATCAATGAGACCACGCTAAACAAAAAGTAAAGACATGTTTGAGTAAACTATAAAACCGAAACTAAAACGGATAATTAGACCACATAAATAACCCTTGAATCGATCAACTTCTTCCCAAACACATCCAAAACACTAAACAACAATGTTTAAACACTCTTACATTTAAAATGCACATTAATAAATCAAAATGACAACTCTCGATCCATAGAATCATTTACTGTGCACTAGTGAAATATTACTAGTTGTAAAGTAGGAAAAACTACTAGTATTCACTCAAATAGTATCGAGAATCAAATTACACTTGTCCAACGAGCGTAATCAGACGTTAAACATAAAACTCAATGTATGATCAATGAACATCAAGTCAAATCAATCTAACAAGATCAAATGAATTAGATTTCCATGAATTCCACTCTAAATTATGTAATTATATATTTGTGCATCAAGGTATTCATGAAAGTTACAATAAAACATGAGAAATGATGTATGTACACAAACTCATAAAACAACGATAGTTCTCGCATTGATAGTTTTTACTTGTTGTAGAAACCTCTAATCCTATGCGGTTTCACTTCTCAAGCCTTCTAAACACACTCCTGTAATAATTTAATCGAATCAAAGCATAATAATCAATGAGACCACGCTAAACAAAAAGTAAAGACATGTTTGAGTAAACTATAAAACCGAAACTAAAACGGATAATTAGACCACATAAATAACCCTTGAATCGATCAACTTCTTCCCAATCTCATCCAAAACACTAAACAACACTGTTTAAACACTATTGCATTTAAAATGCATATTAATAAATCAAAATGACAACTCTGGATCCATAGAATCATTTACTATGCACTAGTGAAATATTACAAGTTGTAAAGTAGGAAATACTACTCGTATTCACTCAATATGTATCGAGAATCAAATTACACTTGTCCAACTATTTTTGCATCAAAGTATTCGTAAAAGTTTACAATAAAACATGGGAAATGATGTATGCATACAAACTCAAAAAACAACATTAGTTCTCGCATTGATAGTTTTTGCTTGTTGTAGAAACCTCTAATCCTATGCGGTTTCACTTCTCAAGCCTTCTAAACACACTCCTGTAATAATTTAATCGAATCAAAGCATAATAATCAATGAGACCACGCTAAACAAAAAGTAAAGACATGTTTGAGTAAACTATAAAACCGAAACTAAAACGGATAATTAGACCACATAAATAACCCTTGAATCGATCAACTTCTCTCCAAACTCATCCAAAACACTAAACAACAATGTTTAAAAACTTTTACATTTAAAATGCACATTAATAAATCAAAATGACAACTCTCGATCCATAGAATCATTTACTGTGCACTAGTGAAATATTACTAGTTGTAAAGTAGGAAAAACTACTAGTATTCACTCAAATAGTATCGAGAATCAAATTACACTTGTCCAACGAGCGTAATCAGACGTTAAACATAAAACTCAATGTATGATCAATGAACATCAAGTCAAATCAATCTAACAAGATCAAATGAATTAGATTTCCATGAATTCCCCTCAAAATTATGTAATTATATATTTGTGCATCAAGGTATTCATGAAAGTTTACAATAAAACATGAGAAATGATGTATGTATACAAACTCATAAAACAACGATAGTTCTCGCATTGATAGTTTTTGCTTGTTGTAAAAACCTCTAATCCTATGCGGTTTCACTTCTCAAGCCTTCTAAACACACTCCTGTAATAATTTAATCGAATCAAAGCATAATAATCAATGAGACCACGCTAAACAAAGTAAACAATGTTTGAGTAAACTATAAAACCTAAACTAAACGGATAATTAGACCAAATAAATAACCCTTGAATCGGTCAACTTCTTCCCAATCTCATCCAAAACACTAAACAACACTGTTTAAACACTATTGCATTTAAAATGCACATTAATGAATCAAAATGACAACTCTCGATCCATAGAATCATTTACTATGCACTAGTGAAATATTACAAGTTGTAAAGTAGGAAATACTACTCGTATTCATCAATATGTATCGAGAATCAAATTACACTTGTCCAACTATTTGTGCATCAAAGTATTCGTAAAAGTTTACAATAAAACATGGGAAATGATGTATGCATACAAACTCAAAAACAACATAGTTCTCGCATTGATAGTTTTTGCTTGTTGTAGAAACCTCTAATCCTATGCGGTTTCACTTCTCAAGCCTTCTAAACACACTCCTGTAATAATTTAATCGAATCAAAGCATAATAATCAATGAGACCACGCTAAACAAAAAGTAAAGACATGTTTGAGTAAACTATAAAACCAAACTAAAACGGATAATTAGACCACATAAATAACCCTGAATCGATCAACTTCTTCCCAATCTCATCCAAAACACTAAACAACATGTTTAAAACTTTGCATTTAAAATGCACATTAATAAATCAAAATGACAACTCTCGATCCATAGAATCATTTACTATGCACTAGTGAAATATTACAAGTTGTAAAGTAGGAATACTACTCGTATTCACTCAATATGTATCGAGAATCAAATTACACTTGTCCAACTATTTTGCATCATCAAGTATTCGTAAAAGTTTACAATAAAACATGGGAAATGATGTATGCATACAAACTCAAAAACAACATAGTTCTCGCATTGATAGTTTTTGCTTGTTGTAGAAACCTCTAATCCTATGCGGTTTCACTTCTCAAGCCTTCTAAACACACTCCTGTAATAATTTAATCGAATCAAAGCATAATAATCAATGAGACCACGCTAAACAAAAAGTAAAGACATGTTTGAGTAAACTATAAAACCGAAACTAAAACGGATAATTAGACCACATAAATAACCCTTGAATCGATCAACTTCTCTCCAAACTCATCCAAAACACTAAACAACAATGTTTAAAAACTTTTACATTTAAAATGCACATTAATAAATCAAAATGACAACTCTCGATCCATAGAATCATTTACTGTGCACTAGTGAAATATTACTAGTTGTAAAGTAGGAAAAACTACTAGTATTCACTCAAATAGTATCGAGAATCAAATTACACTTGTCCAACGAGCGTAATCAGACGTTAAACATAAAACTCAATGTATGATCAATGAACATCAAGTCAAATCAATCTAACAAGATCAAATGAATTAGATTTCCATGAATTCCCCTCAAAATTATGTAATTATATATTTGTGCATCAAGGTATTCATGAAAGTTTACAATAAAACATGAGAAATGATGTATGTATACAAACTCATAAAACAACGATAGTTCTCGCATTGATAGTTTTTGCTTGTTGTAGAAACCTCTAATCCTATGCGGTTTCACTTCTCAAGCCTTCTAAACACACTCCTGTAATAATTTAATCGAATCAAAGCATAATAATCAATGAGACCACGCTAAACAAAAAGTAAACACATGTTTGAGTAGACTATAAAACCTAAACTAAAGCGGATAATTAGACCAAATAAATAACCCTTGAATCGGTCAACTTCTTCCCAATCTCATCCAAAACACTAAACAACACTGTTTAAACACTATTGCATTTAAAATGCACATTAATGAATCAAAATGACAACTCTCCATCCATAGAATCATTTACTATGCACTAGTGAAATATTACAAGTTGTAAAGTAGGAAATACTACTCGTATTCACTCAATATGTATCGAGAATCAAATTACACTTGTCCAACTATTTGTGCATCAAAGTATTCGTAAAAGTTTACAATAAAACATGGGAAATGATGTATGCATACAAACTCATAAAACAACGATGGTTCTCGCATTGATGGTTTTTGCTTGTTGTAGAAACCTCTAATCCTATGCGGTTTCACTTCTCAAGCCTTCTAAACACACTCCTGTAATAATTTAATCGAATCAAAGCATAATAGTCAATGAAACCACGCTAAACAAAAAGTAAAGACATGTTTGAGTAAACAATAAAACCTAAACTAAAGCGGATAGTGAGACCACATAAATAACCCTTGAATCGATCAACTTCTTTCAAACCTCATCCAAAACACTAAACAACAATGTTTAAACACTATTACATTTAAAATGCATATTAATAAATCAAAATGACAACTCTCGATCCATAGAATCATTTACTGTGCACTAGTGAAATATTACTAGTTGTAAAGTAGGAAAAACTACTCGTATTCACTCAAATAGTATCGAGAATCAAATTACACTTGTCCAACGAGCGTAATCAGACGTTAAACATAAAATATGATCAATACATAATTGAACAATTCATGAAAATTCCATGAATTCCCTCAAAATTATGTAATTATATATTTGTGCATCAAGGTATTCATGAAAGTTTACAATAAAACATGAGAAATGATGTATGTATACAAACTCATAAAACAATGATAGTTCTCGCATTAATGTTTTTGCTTGTTGTAGAAACCTCTAATCCTATGCGGTTTCACTTCTCAAGCCTTCTAAACACACTCCTGTAATAATTTAATCGAATCAAAGCATAATAATCAATGAGACCACGCTAAACAAAAAGTAAAGACATGTTTGAGTAAACTATAAAACCGAAACTAAAACGGATAATTAGACCACATAAATAACCTTTGAATCGATCAACTTCTTCCCAATCTCATCCAAAACACTAAACAACACTGTTTAAACACTATTGCATTTAAAATGCATATTAATAAATCAAATGACAACTCTCGATCCATAGAATCATTTACTGTGCACTAGTGAAATATACATGTTGTAAAGTAGGAAAATACTACTATATTCACTCAAATGTATCGAGAATCAAATTACACTTGTCCAACGAGCGTAATCAGACGTTAAAGATAAAAATCAATATGTGATCAATGAACATCAAGTCAAGTCAATCTAACAAGATCAAATGAATTAGATTTCCTGAATTCCCTCAAAATTATGTAATTATATATTTGTGCATCAAGGTATTCATGAAAGTTTACAATAAAACATGGGAATGATGTATGTATACAAACTCATAAAACAACGATAGTTCTCGCATTGATAGTTTTTGCTTGTTGTAGAAACCTCTAATCCTATGCGGTTTCACTTCTCAAGCCTTCTAAACACACTCCTGTAATAATTTATCGAATCAAAGCATAATAATCAATGAGACCACGCTAAACAAAAAGTAAACACATGTTTGAGTAGACTATAAAACCTAAACTAAAGCGGATAATTAGACCAAATAAAACCCTTGAATCGGTCAACTTCTTCCCAATCTCATCCCAAACACTAAACAACACTGTTTAAACACTATTGCATTAAAATGCACATTAATGAATCAAAATGACAACTCTCCATTATAGAATCATTTACTGTGCACTAGTGAAATATTACAAGTTGTAAAGTAGGAAATACTACTCGTATTCACTCAATATGATCGAGAATCAAATACACTTGTCCAACTATTTGTGCATCAAAGTATTCGTAAAAGTTTACAATAAAACATGGGAAATGATGTATGCATACAAACTCATAAACAACGATAGTTCTCGCATTGATGGTTTTTGCTTGTTGTAGAAACCTCTAATCCTATGCGGTTTCACTTCTCAAGCCTTCTAAACACACTCCTGTAATAATTAATCGAATCAAAGCATAATAGTCAATGAAACCACGCTAAACAAAAAGTAAAGACATGTTTGAGTAAACAATAAAACCGAAACTAAAACGGATAGTGAGACCACATAAATAACCCTTGAATCGATCAACTTCTTTCAAACCTCATCCAAAACACTAAACAACAATGTTTAAACACTATTACATTTAAAATGCACATTAATAAATCAAAATGACAACTCTCGATCCATAGAATCATTTACTGTGCACTAGTGAAATATTACTAGTTGTAAAGTAGGAAAAACTACTCGTATTCACTCAAATAGTATCGAGAATCAAATTACACTTGTCCAACGAGCGTAATCAGACGTTAAACATAAAACTCAAAGTGTGATCAATGAACATCAAGTCAAATCAATCTAACAAGATCAAATGAATTAGATTTCCATGAATTCCCCTCAAAATTATGTAATTATATATTTGTGCATCAAGGTATTCATGAAAGTTAAAAATAAAACATGAGAAATGATGTATGTATACAAACTCATAAAACAACGATAGTTCTCGCATTGATAGTTTTTGCTTGTTGTAGAAACCTCTAATCCTATGCGGTTTCACTTCTCAAGCCTTCTAAACACACTCCTGTAATAATTTAATCGAATCAAAGCATAATAATCAATGAGACCACGCTAAACAAAAAGTAAAGACATGTTTGAGTAAACTATAAAACCGAAACTAAAACGGATAATTAGACCACATAAATAACCCTTGAATCGATCAACTTCTTCCCAATCTCATCCAAAACACTAAACAACACTGTTTAAACACTATTGCATTTAAAATGCATATTAATGAATCAAAATGACAACTCTCGATCCATAGAATCATTTACTGTACACTAGTGAAATATTACATGTTGTAAAGTAGGAAATACTACTCTATTCACTCAATATGTATCGAGAATCAAATTACACTTGTCCAACGAGCGTAATCAGACGTTAAACATAAAACTCAATATGTGATCAATGAACATCAAGTCAAATCAATCTAACAAGATCAAATGAATTGGATTTCGATGAATTCCCCTCAAAATTATGTAATTATATATTTGTGCATCAAGGTATTCATGAAAGTTTACTTAAAACATGAGAAATGATGTATGTATACAAACTCATAAAACAACGATAGTTCTCGCATTGATAGTTTTGCTGTTGTAGAACCTCTAATCCTATGCGGTTTCACTTCTCAAGCCTTCTAAACACACTCCTGTAATAATTTAATCGAATCAAAGCATAATAATCAATGAGACCACGCTAAACAAAAAGTAAACACATGTTTGAGTAGACTATAAACCTAAACTAAAGCGGATAATTAGACCAAATAAATAACCCTTGAATCGGTCAACTTCTTCCCAATCTCATCCAAAACACTAAACAACACTGTTTAAACACTATTGCATTTAAAATGCACATTAATGAATCAAAATGACAAAACCTCCATCCATAGAAATCATTACTGTGCACTAGGTGAAATATTACAGTTGTAAAGTAGGAATATAACTACGTATTCATCAATATGTATCGAGAATCAATTACACTTGTCCAAATTTGTGCATCAAGTATTCGTAAAAGTTTACAATAAAACATGGGAAATGATGTATGCATACAAACTCATAAAACAACGATAGTTCTCGCATTGATAGTTTTTGCTTGTTGTAGAAACCTCTAATCCTATGCGGTTTCACTTCTCAAGCCTTCTAAACACACTCCAGTAATAATTTAATCTAATCAAAGCATAATAATCAATGAGACCACGCTAAACAAAAAGTAAAGACATGTTTGAGTAAACTATAAACCTAAACTAAAGCGGATTTAGACCACATAAATAACCCTTGAATCGATCAACTTCTTTCCAACCTCATCCAAATCACTAAACAACAATGTTTAAAAACTCTTACACTTAAAATGCACATTAATAAATCAAAATGACAACTCTCGATCCATAGAATCATTTACTGTGCACTAGTGAAATATTACTAGTTGTAAAGTAGGAAAAACTACTAGTATTCACTCAAATAGTATCGAGAATCAAATTACACTTGTCCAACGAGCGTAATCAGACGTTAAACATAAAACTCAATGTATGATCAATGAACATCAAGTCAAATCAATCTAACAAGATCAAATGAATTAGATTTCCATGAATTCCCCTCAAAATTATGTAATTATATATTTGTGCATCAAGGTATTCATGAAAGTTTACAATAAAACATGAGAAATGATGTATGTATACAAACTCATAAAACAACGATAGTTCTCGCATTGATAGTTTTTGCTTGTTGTAGAAACCTCTAATCCTATGCGGTTTCACTTCTCAAGCCTTCTAAACACACTCCTGTAATAATTTAATCGAATCAAAGCATAATAATCAATGAGACCACGCTAAACAAAAAGTAAAGACATGTTTGAGTAAACTATAAAACCGAAACTAAAACGGATAATTAAACCACATAAATAACCCTTGAATCGATCAACTTCTTCCCAATCTCATCTAAAGCACTAAACAACACTGTTTAAGGACTATTGCATTTAAATGCACTATTAATGAATCAAAATGACAACTCTCGATCCACAGAATCAAAATGACACTAGTTAAATATTACAAGTTGTAAAGTAGGAAATACTACTCGTATTCACTCAATATGTATCAAGAATCAAATTACACTTGTCCAACTATTTGTGCATCAAAGTATTCGTAAAAGTTTACAATAAAACATGGGAATGATGTATGTATACAAACTCAAAAACAACGATAGTTCTCGCATTGATAGTTTTTGCTTGTTGTAGAAACCTCTAATCCTATGCGGTTTCACTTCTCAAGCCTTCTAAACACACTCCTGTAATAATTTAATCAAATCAAAGCATAATAATCAATGAGACCACGCTAAACAAAAAGTAAAGACATGTTGAGTAAACTATAAAACCGAAACTAAAACGGATAATTAGCCCATACAAATACCCAACCTGAATCGATCAAACTCTCTCCATAATCAAAAAACACTAAACAACAAGTTTAAAACTTTTACATTTAAAATGCACATAATAAATCAAAATGACAACTCTCGATCCATAGAATCATTACTGTGCACTAGTGAAATATTACTAGTTGTAAAGTAGAAAAACTACTAGTATTCACTCAAATAGTATCGAGAATCAAATTACACTTGTCCAACGAGCGTAATCAGACGTTAAACATAAAAACTCAATGTATGATCAAGAACATCAAGTCAAATCAATCTAACAAGATCAAATGAATTAGATTTCCATGAATTCCCCTCAAAATTGGTAATTATATATTTGTGCATCAAGGTATTCATGAAAAGTTTACAATAAACATGAGAAATGATGTATGTATACAAACTCATAAAACAACGATAGTTCTCGCATTGATAGTTTTTGCTTGTTGTAGAAACCTCTAATCCTATGCGGTTTCACTTCTCAAGCCTTCTAAACACACTCTGTAATAATTTAATCGAATCAAAGCATAATAATCAATGAGACCACGCTAAACAAAAAGTAAAGACATGTTTGAGTAAACTATAAAACCGAAACTAAACGGATAATTAAACCACATAAATAACCCTTGAATCGATCAACTTCTTCCCAATCTCATCCAAAACACTAAACAACACTGTTTAAACACTATTAATTTAAATGCATTATAATAAATCAAAATGACAACTCTCGATCCATAGAATCATTTACTGTGCACTAGTGAAATATTACTAGTTGTAAAGTAGAAAAACTACTAGTATTCACTCAAATAGTATCGAGAATCAAATTACACTTGTCCAACGAGCGTAATCAGACGTTAAACATAAAACTCAATGTATGATCAATGAACATCAAGTCAAATCAATCTAACAAGATCAAATGAATTAGATTTCCATGAATTCCCCTCAAAATTATGTAATTATATATTTGTGCATCAAGGTATTCATGAAAGTTTACAATAAAACATGAGAAATGATGTATGTATACAAACTCATAAAACAACGATAGTTCTCGCATTGATAGTTTTTGCTTGTTGTAAAAACCTCTAATCCTATGCGGTTTCACTTCTCAAGCCTTCTAAACACACTCCTGTAATAATTTAATCTAATCAAAGCATAATAATCAATGAGACCACGCTAAACAAAAAGTAAACACATGTTTGAGTAGACTATAAAACCAAAACTAAAGCGGATTATTATACCAAATAAATAACCCTTGAATCGGTCAACTTCATCCCAATCTTATCCAAAACACTAAACAACATTGTTTAAACACTATTGCATTTAAAATGCACATTAATGAATCAAAATGACAACTCTCCATCCATAGAATCATTTACTATGCACTAGTGAAATATTACAAGTTGTAAAGTAGGAAATACTACTCGTATTCACTCAATATGTATCGAGAATCAAATTACACTTGTCCAACTATTTGTGCATCAAGGTATTCATGAAAGTTTACAATAAAACATGAGAAATGATGTATGTATACAAACTCATAAAACAACGATAGTTCTCGCATTGATAGTTTTTGCTTGTTGTAGAAACCTCTAATCCTATGCGGTTTCACTTCTCAAGCCTTCTAAACACACTCCTGTAATAATTTAATCGAATCAAAGCATAATAATCAATGAGACCACGCTAAACAAAAAGTAAAGACATGTTTGAGTAAACTATAAAACCGAAACTAAAACGGATAATTAGACCACATAAATAACCCTTGATTCGATCAACTTCTCTCCAAACTCATCCAAAACACTAAACAACAATGTTTAAAAACTTTACATTTAAAATGCACATTAATAAATCAAAATGACAACTCTCGATCCATAGAATCATTTACTGTGCACTAGTGAAATATTATAGTTGTAAAGTAGGAAAAACTACTAGTATTCACTCAAATAGTATCGAGAATCAAATACACTTGTCCAACGAGCGTAATCAGACGTTAAACATAAACTCAATGTATGATCAATGAACATCAAGTCAAATCAATCTAACAAGATCAAATGAATTAGATTTCCATGAATTCCCCTCAAATTATGTAATTATATATTTGTGCATCAAGGTATTCATGAAAGTTTACAATAAAACATGAGAAATGATGTATGTATACAAACTCATAAAACAACGATAGTTCTCGCATTGATAGTTTTTGCTTGTTGTAAAAACCTCTAATCCTATGCGGTTTCACTTCTCAAGCCTTCTAAACACACTCCTGTAATAATTTAATCGAATCAAAGCATAATAATCAATGAGACCACGCTAAACAAAAAGTAAACACATGTTTGAGTAGACTATAAAACCTAAACTAAAGCGGATAATTATACCAATAAATAACCCTTGAATCGGTCAACTTCTTCCCAATCTCATCCAAACACTAAACAACACTGTTTAAACACTATTGCATTTAAAATGCACATTAATGAATCAAAATGACAACTCTCCATCCATAGAATCATTTACTATGCACTAGTGAAATATTACAAGTTGTAAAGTAGGAAATACTACTCGTATTCACTCAATATGTATCGAGAATCAAATTACACTTGTCCAACTATTTGTGCATCAAAGTATTCGTAAAAGTTTACAATAAAACATGGTAAATGATGTATGCATACAAACTCAAAAAACAACATTAGTTCTAGCATTGATAGTTTTTGCTTGTTGTAGAAACCTCTAATCCTATGCGGTTTCACTTCTCAAGCCTTCTAAACACACTCCTGTAATAATTTAATCAAATCAAAGTATAATAATCAATGAGACCACGCTAAACAAAAAGTAAAGACATGTTTGAGTAACCTATAAAACCGAAACTAAAACGGATAATTAGACCACATAAATAACCCTTGAATCGATCAACTTCTCTCCAAACTCATCCAAAACACTAAACAACAATGTTTAAAAACTTT
The DNA here is from genome assembly GCA_025506415.1 of Flaveria robusta. Lineage (NCBI taxonomy): Eukaryota > Viridiplantae > Streptophyta > Magnoliopsida > Asterales > Asteraceae > Flaveria > Flaveria robusta. Next base: position 13,776 of record JACCIZ010000190.1, on the reverse strand, counting down.
TACATTTAAAATGCACATTAATAAATCAAAATGACAACTCTCGATCCATAGAGTCATTTACTGTGCACTAGTGAAATATTACTAGTTGTAAAGTAGGAAAAACTACTAGTATTCACTCAAATAGTATCGAGAATCAAATTACACTTGTCCAACGAGCGTAATCAGACGTTAAACATAAAACTCAATGTATGATCAATGAACATCAAGTCAAATCAATCTAACAAGATCAAATGAATTAGATTTCCATGAATTCCCCTCAAAATTATGTAATTATATATTTGTGCATCAAGGTATTCATGAAAGTTTACAATAAAACATGAGAAATGATGTATGTATACAACTCATAAAACAACGATAGTTCTCGCATTGATAGTTTTTGCTTGTTGTAGAAACCTCTAATCCTATGCGGTTTCACTTCTCAAGCCTTCTAAACACATTCCTGTAATAATTTAATCGAATCAAAGCATAATAATCAATGAGACCACGCTAAACAAAAAGTAAAGACATGTTTAAGTAGACTATAAAACCTAAACTAAAGCGGATAATTAGACCAAATAAATAACCCTTGAATCGGTCAACTTCTTCCCAATCTCATCTAAAGCACTAAACAACATTGTTTAAAGACTATTGCATTTAAAATGCACATTAATGAATCAAAATGACAACTCTCGATCCATAGAATCATTTACTGTGCACTAGTGAAATATTACAAGTTGTAAAGTAGGAAATATTACTCGTATTCACTCAATATGTATCGAGAATCAAATTACACTTGTCCAACTATTTGTGCATCAAGGTATTCATGAAAGTTTACAATAAAACATAAGAAATGATCTATGTATACAAACTCATAAAACAACGATAGTTCTCGCATTGATAGTTTTTGCTTGTTGTAGAAACCTCTAATCCTATGCGGTTTCACTTCTCAAGCCTTCTAAACACACTCCTGTAATAATTTAATCGAATCAAAGCATAATAATCAATGAGACCACGCTAAACAAAAAGTAAAGACATGTTTGTGTAAACTATAAAACCGAAACGAAAACGGATAATTAGACCACATAAATAACCCTTGAATCGATCAACTTCTCTCCAAATCATCCAAAACACTAAACAACAATGTTTAAAACTTTTACATTTAAAATGCACATTAATAAATCAAAATGACAACTCTCGATCCATAGAATCATTTACTGTGCACTAGTGAAATATTACTAGTTGTAAAGTAGGAAAAACTACTAGTATTCACTCAAATAGTATCGAGAATCAAATTACACTTGTCCAACGAGCGTAATCAGACGTTAAACATAAAACTCAATGTATGATCAATGAACATCAAGTCAAATCAATCTAACAAGATCAAATGAATTAGATTTCCATGAATTCCCCTCAAAATTATGTAATTATATATTTGTGCATCAAGGTATTCATGAAAGTTTACAATAAAACATGAGAAATGATGTATGTATACAAACTCATAAAAAACGATAGTTCTCGCATTGATAGTTTTTGCTTGTTGTAAAACCTCTAATCCTATGCGGTTTCACTTCTCAAGCCTTCTAAACACACTCCTGTAATAATTTAATCGAATCAAAGCATAATAATCAATGAGACCACGCTAAACAAAAAGTAAAGACATGTTTGAGTAAACTATAAACCAAACTAAACGGATAATTAGACCAATAAATAACCTTGAATCGATCAACTTCTTCCCAATCTCATCCAAAACACTAAACAACATGTTTAAACACTATTGCATTTAAAATGCACATTAATGAATCAAATGACAACTCTCGATCCATAGAATCATTTACTAGCACTAGTGAAATATTACAGTTGTAAAGTAGGAAAAATACTACTCGTATTCACTCAATATGTATCGAGAATCAAATTACACTTGTCCAACTATGTGTGCATCAAAGTATTCATGAAAGTTTACAATAAAACATGAGAAAGATGTATGTATACAAACTCATAAAACAACGATAGTTCTCGCATTGATAGTTTTTGCTTGTTGTAGAAACCTCTAATCCTATGCGGTTTCACTTCTCAAGCCTTCTAAACACACTCCTGTAATATTTAATCGAATCAAAGCATAATAATCAATGAGACCACGCTAAACAAAAAGTAAAGACATGTTTGAGTAAACTATAAAACCGAAACTAAAACGGATAATTAGACCACATAAATACCCTTGAATCGATCAACTTCTCTCCAAACTCATCCAAAACACTAAACAACAATGTTTAAAAACTTTTACATTTAAAATGCACATTAATAAATCAAAATGACAACTCTCGATCCATAGAATCATTTACTGTGCACTAGTGAAATATTACTAGTTGTAAAGTAGGAAAAACTACTAGTATTCACTCAAATAGTATCGAGAATCAATTACACTTGTCCAACGAGCGTAATCAGAGTTTAAACATAAAACTCAATGTATGATCAATGAACATCAAGTCAAATCAATCTAACAAGATCAAATGAATTAGATTTCCATGAATCCCCTCAAAATTATGTAATTATATATTGTGCATCAAGGTATTCATGAAAGTTTACAATAAAACATGAGAAATGATGTATGTATACAAACTCATAAAAACAACGATAGTTCTCGCATTGATAGTTTTTGCTTGTTGTAAAAACCTCTAATCCTATGCGGTTTCACTTCTCAAGCCTTCTAAACACACTCCTGTAATAATTTAATCGAATCAAAGCATAATAATCAATGGACCACGCTAAACAAAAAGTAAACACATGTTTGAGTAGACTATAAAACCAAACTAAAGCGGTAATTAGACCAAAAAATAACCCTTGAAATCGGTCAACTTCTTCCAATCTCATCCAAAAACATAACACAACACTGTTTAAACACTATTGCATTTAAAATGCACATTAGTGAATCAAAATGACAACTCTCCATCCATAGAATCATTTATACACTAGGAAATATTACAGTTGTAAAGTAGGAAATACTACTCGTAATTCATCATATGTATCGAGAATCAAATTACACTTGTCCAACTATTTGTGCATCAAAGTATTCGTAAAAGTTTACAATAAAACATGGGAAATGATGTATGTATACAAACTCAAAAAACAACATAGTTCTCGCATTGATAGTTTTTGCTGTTGTAGAAACCTCTAATCCTATGCGGTTTCACTTCTCAAGCCTTCTAAACACACTCCTGTAATAATTAATCGAATCAAAGCATAATAATCAATGAGACCACGCTAAACAAAAAGTAAGACATGTTTGAGTAAACTATAAAACCGAAACTAAACGGATAATTAGACCACATAAAACCCTTGAATCGATCAACTTCTCTCCAAACTCATCCAAAACACTAAACAACAATGTTTAAAAACTTTTACATTTAAAATGCACATTAATAAATCAAAATGACAACTCTCGATCCATAGAATCATTTACTGTGCACTAGTGAAATATTACTAGTTGTAAAGTAGGAAAAAACTACTAGTATTCACTCAAATAGTATCGAGAATCAAATTACACTTGTCCAACGAGCGTAATCAGACGTTAAACATAAAACTCAATGTATGATCAATGAACATCAAGTCAAATCAATCTAACAAGATCAATGAATAGATTTCCATGAATCCCCTCAAAATTATGTAATTATATATTTGTGCATCAAGGTATTCATGAAAGTTTACAATAAAACATGAGAAATGATGTATGTATACAAACTCATAAAACAACGATAGTTCTCGCATTGATAGTTTTGCTTGTTGTAGAAACCTCTAATCCTATGCGGTTTCACTTCTCAAGCCTTCTAAACACATCCTGTAATAATTTAATCGAATCAAAGCATAATAATCAATGAGACCACGCTAAACAAAAAGTAAAGACATGTTTGAGTAAACTATAAAACGAAACTAAAAGCGGATAATTAGACCAAATAAATAACCCTGAATCGATCAACTTCTTCCCAATCTCATCAAAACACTAAACAACACTGTTTAAACACTATTGCATTTAAAATGCACATTAATAAATCAAAATGACAACTCTCGATCCATAGAATCATTTACTGTGCACTAGTGAAATATTACAAGTTGTAAAGTAGGAAATACTACTCGTATTCACTCAATATGTATCGAGAATCAAATTACACTTGTCCAACTATTTGTGCATCAAGGTATTCATGAAAGTTTACAATAAAACATGAGAAATGATGTATGTATACAAATCATAAAACAACGATGTTCTCGCATTGATAGTTTTTGCTGTTGTAGAGAAACCTCTAATCCTATGCGGTTTCACTTCTCAAGCCTTCTAAACACACTCCTGTAATAATTTAATCGAATCAAAGCATAATAATCAATGAGACCACGCTAAACAAAAAGTAAAGACATGTTTGAGTAAACTATAAAACCGAAACTAAAACGGTATAATTAGACCACATAAATAACCCTTGATCGATCAACTTCTCTCCAAACATCCAAAACACTAAACAACAATGTTTAAAAACTTTTACATTTAAAATGCACATTAATAAATCAAAATGACAACTCTCGATCCATAGATCATTTCTGTGCACTAGTGAAATATTACTAGTTGTAAAGTAGGAAAAACTACTAGTATTCACTCAATAGTATCGAGAATCAAATTACACTTGTCCAACGAGCGTAATCAGACGTTAAACATAAAACTCAATGTATGATCAATGAACATCAAGTCAAATCAATCTAACAAGATCAAATGAATTAGATTTCCATGAATTCCCTCAAAATTATGTAATATATATTTGTGCATCAAGGTATTCATGAAAGTTTACAATAAAACATGAGAAATGATGTATGTATACAAACTCATAAAACAACGATAGTTCTCGCATTGATAGTTTTGCTTGTTGTAAAACCTCTAATCCTATGCGGTTTCACTTCTCAAGCCTTCTAAACACACTCCTGTAATAATTTAATCGAATCAAAGCATAATAATCAATGAGACCACGCTAAACAAAAAGTTAACACATGTTTGAGTAGACTATAAAACCTAAACTAAAGCGGATAATTAGACCAAATAAATAACCCTTGAATCGGTCAACTTCTTCCCAATCTCATCCAAAGCACTAAACAACACTGTTTAAACACTATTGCATTTAAAATGCACATTAATGAATCAAAATGACAACTCTCCATTCATAGAATCATTACTGTGCACTAGTGAAATATTACAAGTTGTAAAGTAGGAAATACTACTCGTATTCACTCAATATGTATCGAGAATCAAATTACACTTGTCCAACTATTTGTGCATCAAAGTATTCGTAAAAGTTTACAATAAAAACATGGGAATGATGTATGCATACAACTCAAAAAAAAACAACATTAGTTCTCGCATTGATAGTTTTTGCTTGTTGTAGAAACCTCTAATCCTATGCGGTTCACTTCTCAAGCCTTCTAAACACACTCCTGTAATAATTTAATCGAATCAAAGCATAATAATCAATGAGACCACGCTAAACAAAAAGTAAAGACATGTTTGAGTAAACTATAAAACCGAAACTAAAAGGATAATTAGACCACATAAATAAACCCTTGAATCGATCAATTCTCTCCAAACTCATCCAAAACACTAAACAACAATGTTTAAACACTTTACATTTAAAATGCACATTAATAAATCAAAATGACAACTCTCGATCCATAGAATCATTTACTGTGCACTAGTGAAATATTACTAGTTGTAAAGTAGGAAAAACTACTAGTATTCACTCAAATAGTATCGAGAATCAAATTACACTTGTCCAACGAGCGTAATCAGACGTTAAACATAAAACTCAATGTATGATCAATGAACATCAAGTCAAATCAATCTAACAAGATCAAATGAATTAGATTTCCATGAATTCCCCTCAAATTATATTATATATTTGTGCATCAAGGTATTCATGAAAGTTACAATAAAACATGAGAAATGATGTATGTATACAAACTCATAAACAACGATAGTTCTCGCATTGATAGTTTTGCTTGTTGTAGAAACCTCTAATCCTATGCGGTTTCACTTCTCAAGCCTTCTAAACACATCCTGTAATAATTTAATCGAATCAAAGCATAATAATCAATGAGACCACGCTAACAAAAAGTAAAGACATGTTTGAGTAAACTATAAAACCGAAACTAAAGCGGATAATTAGACCACATAAATAACCCTGAATCGTCAACTTCTTCCCAATCTCATCCAAAACACTAAACAACACTGTTTAACACTATGCATTTAAATGCACATTAATGAATCAAAATGACAACTCTCGATCCATAGAATCATTTACTGTGCACTAGTGAAATATTACAAGTTGTAAAGTAGGAATATTACTCGTATTCACTCAATATGTATGAGAATCAAATTACACTTTCCAACTATGGTGCATCAAAGTATTCGGAAAGTTTACAATAAACATGGGAATGATGTATGCATACAAACTCATAAAACAACGATAGTTCTCGCATTGATAGTTTTTGCTTGTTGTAGAAACCTCTAATCCTATGCGGTTTCACTTCTCAAGCCTTCTAAACACACTCTGTAAAATTTAATCGAATCAAAGCATAATAGTCAATGAACCACGCTAAACAAAAAGTAAAGATGTTTGAGTAAACAATAAACCGAAACTAAAGCGGATAGTTAGACCACATAAATAACCCTTGAATCGATCAACTTCTTTCCACCTCATCCAAAACACTAAACAACATGTTTAAACACTATTACATTTAAAATGCATATTAATAAATCAAAATGACAACTCTCGATCATAGAATCATTACTGTGCACTAGTGAAATATTACTAGTTGTAAAGTAGGAAAAAAAACTACTATTCACTCAAATAGTATCGAGAATCAAATTACACTTGTCCAACGAGCGTAATCAGACGTTAAACATAAAACTCAAGTTGATCAATGAACATCAAGTCAAATCAATCTAACAAGATCAAATGAATTAGATTTCCATGAATTCCCCTCAAAATTATGTAATTATATATTTGTGCATCAAGGTATTCATGAAAGATTACAATAAAACATGGGAAATGATGTACGTATACAAACTCATAAAATAACGATAGTTCTCGCATTGATAGTTTTTGCTTGTTGTAGAAACCTCTAATCCTATGCGGTTTCACTTCTCAAGCCTTCTAAACACACTCCTGTAATAATTTAATCGAATCAAAGCATAATAATCAATGAAACAACGCTATACAAAAAGTAAAGGCATGTTTGAGTAACTATAAAACCGAAACTAAAACGGATAATTAGACCACATAAATAACCCTTGAATCGATCAACTTCTTCCCAATCTCATCCAAAACACTAAACAACACTGTTTAAACACTATTGCATTTAAAATGCACATTAATGAATCAAAATGACAACTCTCGATCCATAGAATCAAACTGACACTAGTAAATATTACAAGTTGTAAAGTAGGAAAATACTAATCGTATTAACTATGTATCGAGAATCAAATTACACTTGTCCAACTATTTGTGCATCAAAGTATTGAAAAGTTTACAATAAACATGGGAAATGATGTATGCATACAAACTCATAAAACAATATTAGTTCTCGCATTGATAGTTTTGCTTGTTGTAGAAACCTCTAATCCTATGCGGTTCACTTCTCAAGCCTTCTAAACACACTCCTGTAATAATTTAATCGAATCAAAGCATAATATCAATGAGACCACGCTAAACAAAAAGTAAAGACATGTTTGAGAGTAACTATAAAACCGAAACTAAAACGGATAATTAGACCACATAAATAACCCTTGAATCGATCAACTTCTCTCCAAACTCATCAAAAACACTAAACAACATGTTTAAAAACTTTTACATTTAAATGCACATTAATAAATCAAAATGACAACTCTCGATCCATAGAATCATTTACTGTGCACTAGTGAAATATTACTAGTTGTAAAGTAGGAAAACTACGTATTCACTCAATAGTATCGAGAATCAAATTACACTTGTCCAACGAGCGTAATCAGACGTTAAACATAAAACTCAATGTATGATCAATGAACATCAAGTCAAATCAATCTAACAAGATCAAATGAATTAGATTTCCATGAATTCCTCAAAATTATGTGTAATATATATTTGTGCATCAAGGTATTCATGAAAGTTTACAATAAAACATGAGAAATGATGTATGTATACAAACTCATAAAACAACGATAGTTCTCGCATTGATAGTTTTTGCTTGTTGTAAAAACCTCTAATCCTATGCGGTTTCACTTCTCAAGCCTTCTAAAACACTCCTGTAATAATTTAATCGAATCAAAGCATAATAATCAATGAGACCACGCTAAACAAAAAGTAAAGACATGTTTGAGTAAACTATAAAACCGAAACTAAAACGGATAATTAAACACAATAAATAACCCTTAAATCGATCAACTTCTTCCCAATCTCATCCAAAACACTAAACAACACTGTTTAAAACACTATGCATTTAAAATGCATTAATAAATCAAAATGACAACTCTCGATCCATAGAATCATTTACTGTGCACTAGTGAAATATTACTAGTTGTAAAGTAGGAAAAACTACTAGTATTCACTCAAATAGTATCGAGAATCAAATTACACTTGCAACGAGCGTAATCAGACGTTTAAACATAAAATCAATGTATGATCAATGAACATCAAGTCATCAAATCAATTACAAGATCAAATGAATTAGATTTCCATGAATTCCCCTCAAAATTATGTAATTCTATATTTGTGCATCAAGGTATTCATGAAAGTTACAATAAAACATAAGAATGATGTATGTATACAAACTCATAAAACAACGATAGTTCTCGCATTGATAGTTTTTGCTTGTTGTAAAACCTCTAATCCTATGCGGTTTCACTTCTCAAGCCTTCTAAACACACTCCTGTAATAATTTAATCGAATCAAAGCATAATAATCAATGAGACCACGCTAAACAAAAAGTAAACATGTTTGAGTAGACTATAAAACCAAAACTAAAGGGATATTAGACCAAATAAATAACCTTGAATCGGTCAACTTCTTCCCAATCTTATCCAAAACACTAAACAACATGTTTAAACACTATTGCATTTAAAATGCACATTAATGAATCAAAATGACAACTCTCCATCATAGAATCATTTACTATGCACTAGAAAATATTACAAGTTGTAAAGTAGGAAATACTACTGTATTACTCAATATGTATCGAGAATCAAATTACACTTGTCCAACTATTTGTGCATCAAGGTATTCATAAAGTTTACAATAAAACATGAGAAATGATGTATGTATACAAACTCAAAAACAACGATAGTTCTCGCATTGATAGTTTTTGCTTGTTGTAGAAACCTCTAATCCTATGCGGTTTCACTTCTCAAGCCTTCTAAACACACTCCTGTAATAATTTAATCGAATCAAAGCATAATAATCAATGAGACCACGCTAAACAAAAAGTAAAGACATGTTTGTTAAACTATAAAACCGAAACTAAAACGGATATTAGACCACATAAATAACCCTTGAATCGATCAACTTCTCTCCAAACTCATCCAAAACACTAAACAACAATGTTAAAAACTTTTACATTTAAAATGCACATTAATAAATCAAAATGACAACTCTCGATCCATAGAATCATTTACTGTGCACTAGTGAAATATTACTAGTTGTAAAGTAGGAAAAACTACTAGTATTCACTCAAATAGTATCGAGAATCAAATTACACTTGTCCAACGAGCGTAATCAGACGTTAAACATAAAACTCAATGTATGATCAATGAACATCAAGTCAAATCAATCTAACAAGATCAAATGAATAGATTTCCATGAATTCCCCTCAAAATTATGTAATTATATATTTGTGCATCAAGGTATTCATGAAAGTTTACAATAAAACATGAGAAATGATGTATGTATACAAACTCATAAAACAACGATAGTTCTCGCATTGATAGTTTTTGCTTGTTGTAAAAACCTCTAATCCTATGCGGTTTCACTTCTCAAGCCTTCTAAACACACTCCTGTAATAATTTAATCGAATCAAAGCATAATAATCAATGAGACCACGCTAAACAAAAAGTAAAGACATGTTTGAGTAACTATAAAACCTAAACTAAACGGATAATTAGACCAAATAAATAACCCTTGAATCGGTCAACTTCTTCCCATCTCATCCAAAACACTAAACAACACTGTTTAAACACTATTGCATTTAAAATGCATATTATGAATCAAAATGACAACTCTCATCCATAGAATCATTTACTATGCACTAGTGAAATATTACAAGTTGTAAAGTAGGAAATACTACTCGTATTCACTCAATATGTATCGAGAATCAAATTACACTTGTCCAACTATTTGTGCATCAAAGTATTCGTAAAAGTTTACAATAAAACATGGGAAATGATGTATGCATACAAACTCAAAAAAAACATTAGTTCTCGCATTGATAGTTTTTGCTTGTTGTAGAAACCTCTAATCCTATGCGGTTTCACTTCTCAAGCCTTCTAAACACACTCCTGTAATAATTTAATCGAATCAAAGCATAATAATCAATGAGACCACGCTAAAAAAAAAGTAAAGACATGTTGAGTAAAACTAAAACCGAAACTAAAACGGATAATTAGACCACATAAATAACCCTTGAATCGATCAACTTCTTTCCAAACTCATCCAAAACACTAAACAACATGTTTAAAAACTTTACATTTAAAATGCACATTAATAAATCAAAATGACAACTCTCGATCCATAGAATCATTTACTGTGCACTAGTGAAATATTACTAGTTGTAAAGTAGGAAAAACTACTAGTATTCACTCAAATAGTATCGAGAATCAAATTACACTTGTCCAACGAGCGTAATCAGACGTTAAACATAAAACTCAATGTATGATCAATGAACATCAAGTCAATCAATCTAACAAGATCAAATGAATTAGATTTCCATGAATTCCCCTCAAAATTATGTAATATATATTTGTGCATCAAGGTATTCATGAAAGTTTACAATAAAACATGAGAAATGATGTATGTATACAAACTCATTAAACAACGATAGTTCTCGCATTGATAGTTTTGCTTGTTGTAAAACCTCTAATCCTATGCGGTTTCACTTCTCAAGCCTTCTAAACACACTCCTGTAATAATTTAATCTAATCAAAGCATAATAATCAATGAGACCACGCTAAACAAAAAGTAAAAATGTTGAGTAAACTATAAAACCTAAACTACTAAACGGATAATTATACCAAATAAATAACCCTTGAATCGGTCAACTTCTTCCCAATCTCATCCAAAACACTAAACAACATGTTTAAACACTATTGCATTTAAAATGCATATAATAAATCAAAATGACAACTCTGGATCATAGAATCATTTACTAGCACTAGTGAAATATTACAAGTTGTAAAGTAGGAAATAATACTCGTATTCACTCAATATGTATCGAGAATCAAATTACACTTGTCCAACTATTTGTGCATCAAAGTATTCGTAAAAGTTTACAATAAAACATGGGAAATGATGTATGCATACAAACTCAAAAAAAAAAATTAGTTCTCGCATTGATAGTTTTGCTTGTTGTAGAAACCTCTAATCCTATGCGGTTTCACTTCTCAAGCCTTCTAAACACACTCCTGTAATAATTTAATCGAATCAAAGCATAATAATCAATGAGACACGCTAAACAAAAAGTAAAGACATGTTTGAGTAAACTATAAAACCGAAACTAAAAAGATAATTAGACCACATAAATAACCTTGAATCGATCAACTTCTTTCCAAACTCATCCAAAACACTAAACAACAATGTTTAAAAACTTTACATTTAAAATGCACATTAATAAATCAAAATGACAACTCTCGATCCATAGAATCATTTACTGTGCACTAGTGAAATATTACTAGTTGTAAAGTAGGAAAAACTACTAGTATTCACTCAAATAGTATCGAGAATCAAATTACACTTGTCCAACGAGCGTAATCAGACGTTAAACATAAAACTCAATGTATGATCAATGAACATCAAGTCAAATCAATCTAACAAGATCAAATGAATTAGATTTCCATGAATTCCCCTCAAAATTATGTAATTATATATTTGTGCATCAAGGTATTCATGAAAGTTTACAATAAAACATGAGAAATGATGTATGTATACAAACTCATAAAACAACGATAGTTCTCGCATTGATAGTTTTTGCTTGTTGTAAAAACCTCTAATCCTATGCGGTTTCACTTCTCAAGCCTTCTAAACACACTCCTGTAATAATTTAATCTAATCAAAGCATAATAATCAATGAGACCACGCTAAACAAAAAGTAAACACATGTTTGAGTAGACTATAAAACCTAAACTAAAACGGATAATTATACCAAATAAATAACCCTTGAATCGGTCAACTTCTTCCCAATCTCATCCAAAACACTAAACAACACTGTTTAAACACTATTGCATTTAAAATGCACATTAGTGAATCAAAATGACAACTCTCCATCCATAGAATCATTTACTATGCACTAGTGAAATATTACAAGTTGTAAAGTAGGAAATACTACTCGTATTCACTCAATATGTATCGAGAATCAAATTACACTTGTCCAACTATTTGTGCATCAAAGTATTCGTAAAAGTTTACAATAAAACATGGGAAATGATGTATGCATACAAACTCAAAAAACAACATTAGTTCTCGCATTGATAGTTTTTGCTTGTTGTAGAAACCTCTAATCCTATGCGGTTTCACTTCTCAAGCCTTCTAAACACACCTGTAATAATTAATCGAATCAAAGCATAATAATCAATGAGACCACGCTAAACAAAAAGTAAAGACATGTTTGAGTAAACTATAAAACCGAAACTAAGGATAATTAGACCACATAAATAACCCTTGAATCGATCAACTTCTTTCCAAAACTCATCCAAAACACTAAACAACAATGTTTAAAAATTACATTTAAAATGCACATTAATAAATCAAAATGACAACTCTCGATCCATAGAATCATTACTGTGCACTAGTGAAATTATAGTTGTAAAGTAGGAAAAACTACTAGTATTCACTCAAATAGTATCGAGAATCAAATTACACTTGTCCAACGAGCGTAATCAGACGTTAAACATAAAACTCAATGTATGATCAATGAACATCAAGTCAAATCAATCTAACAAGATCAAATGAATTAGATTTCCATGAATTCCCCTCAAATTATGTAATTATATATTTGTGCATCAAGGTATTCATGAAAGTTTACAATAAAACATGAGAAATGATGTATGTATACAAACTCATAAACAACGATAGTTCTCGCATTGATAGTTTTTGCTTGTTGTAGAAACCTCTAATCCTATGCGGTTTCACTTCTCAAGCCTTCTAAACACACTCCTGTAATAATTTAATCGAATCAAAGCATAATAATCAATGAGACCACGCTAAACAAAAAGTAAACACATGTTTGAGTAAACTATAAAACCGAAACTAAAACGGATAATTAAACCACATAAATAACCTGAATCGATCAACTTCTTCCCAATCTCATCCAAAACACTAAACAACACTGTTTAAACACTATTGCATTTAAAATGCACATTAATGAATCAAAATGACAACTCTCGATCCATAGAATCATTTACTATGCACTAGTGAAATATTACAAGTTGTAAAGTAGGAAATACTACTCGTATTCACTCAATTGTATCGAGAATCAAATTACACTTGTCCAACTATTTGGCGTCAAAGTATTCGTAAAAGTTACAATAAA